>JABUQX010106211.1:0-62500 GCA_015478945.1 Trachelipus rathkii | reverse complement strand
TAAGTTAGTGTCTATTATATTATTGTCCTAGGTTGTTATATTATCATGGATGAAGCGAGTGTTAGGTTTATTCCTTTATTTGGTACCTTTATAAATATTATTATGTACGCAAGATTTTGGGGGGATTACTTTTGTTATTGTTGTTATTGTTATTACGATTTATATTATATGTTGAAAATTGATGTCAAATGTTAATAATTTGAATACTAGGTTCTACTTTGCATAGTCGCTAAATAACATGCGGAGGATTGGTATTGTGGAAAGAATTTTTTTTTCCTTTTTCCGTTCTTTTTAAGTTTTGGGTTCAAAACTTGGAAAGGGAGAAATGTAAGATATGGCAACCAACTAAGTCTATGCAAAGGTAAGTCGATGAAAAATATTCTGAGCAAACTAGATTGCCTCAGAATCTCACAAAGGAAAGACAAGGAAGGAAACTGCTGAAGAATAGGTTAAGTCGTTTAAAGATACGAGAGAATAGAAGAAAATTCCCGATTAAATTCGGTAAGTGTAAAAACTTAAAGTTGTTATTTATTTTCATAAGAATTTCGTTATTAGCAAGATTGTGAATTATAATAGAATATTTATAATTGTTTTAGGGAAAGTAACTTGGGCCGATACCTTAGACTTACAATCACCAGAAATTAGTTAAAGTCGCCGCTTGATAAGACAGCAGTTTTCACAGTGATGGTTACTAACACAGAGGTGAAATTTGGTCAGACGGAATATTAAATTATTCAACCAAAATATTACTTTAGTGAGTGAACAAAGTTAACATAGGATTTCAAACTGTATGGGCTTTACTTTATTTAAAAATCAGCCTTGAATAGTGACGTTCTTAGTTCTTACCTATTTACTAAATTGTGTCAGTTTAAGACAGATAAGTTTTAAAGTTGCCAAGACATTATTATAAGGTGCTTAAAATTTAAGAAAAGAAAACTGTCACAGATTATTTATTTAAACGTAAAAGTGTCATTTAAAAATAAGAAATTTTAAGTGTCATTTAAAATAAGGAAAATTAACATTGGTTTATTACTATTTGAGCGTAAAATTGCCAATAGTTGATTAACTGTTTATCTCTCTTTTGGATATTTTACAAGTATTGATGCCTGCTGTTCCTGCCTCGGTTTCTAACGAAGAAGATTTGCCCTTGGTTTAATTTGTTGATCTGATGCGAAAATTAGATCTACGATTTGTGTGTGCGCTGCTCCTTGTTCCCGCTTCCGAAGAATATTGTTCCTTTTGTAAATTAAGTAATTCGGTGTAATAATTTAGAATAGGAAATATATAAGGTTAAAATAGTTTAGAATAGATTAATGTATAAGGTTATTGATTTATTCATATGTTCATTATAATACTAAAATATAAAAGTGTTTCAATATTTCCCGTTCCATTGCTGTAGAAGATTTATATATAGGACCAGATTGGTTCGCAGGCCCTCCGCGTTTATCAGGTGAAAAACAGTATAAGATATATAAAGTATATGAGTTCATAAGTTTTTTAATAAGATAATAAGTATAAGTATTTAATAAAGGTTATAAATAAACAGATTTCATAAATAAAGAAAGAACTGTTTGCTTTTTGTTACACTGGTGGCAACGTAGGTTTGGTGACCGAAACCCTTGATTAATTATTCATTTTTTAATATTATTTTTTTTCGCAGCATGGAAGGGAATAAGAATTTGAACCCACTCAATAAATGGGGCTTTCACAAGCGCTGTGTTGTTTGTAGAGACATTACGCACTTTGGAAAGGATTGCCCATTGAGAGGAAATTGGAAGAAGGATAGGTGTGATGAAGTCTCGGAAAAAAATAAACAGGATAAAGTTGAAGAAAGACATCAGATAGAAAAGGATAAAAGGAAAGAACAATGGGACGAAATGAAGAAAGCTTTGGAAAAAGTTAAAGAAGAAATAAGGGAGGAAAGAGCTCGTAAAGGTGGGTTTGAGAAAGGATTTAAAGAGAAACAGGATTGATTATCAAAGGTACGTTGGTAAAATAATTATTGTTATTATTGCTATTTTATTATAATATCAAATATTTGGGGGTCATAAGTAAATTAGTGTTTATCATATTATACCTAGTATTATTAATATTTGGGTTGACTGATTTAAGTATTAGGTTTATTCCTTTATTTGGTACCGTTATAAATATTATGTGCGCAAGATTTTGGGGAGGAATTACTTTTGTTATTGTTGTTATTGTTATTACGATTTATATTATATGTTGAAAATTGATGTCAAATGTTAATAATTTGAATACTAGGTTCTATTTTGCATAGTCGCTAAATAACATGCGGAGGATTGGTATTGAGGAAAGAATTTTTTTTCTTTTTCCGTTCTTTTTAAGTTTTGGGTTCAAAACTTGGAAAGGGAGAAATGTAAGATATGGCAACCAACTAAGTCTATGCAAAGGTAAGTCGATGAAAAATAGTCTGAGCAAACTAGATTGCCTTAGAATCTCATCAAGGAAAGACAAGGAAAGGAACTGCTGAAGAATAGGTTAAGTCGTTTAAAGATACGAGAGAATAGAAGAAAATTCCCGATTAAATTCGGTAAGTGTAAAAACTTAAAGTTATTTATTTTCATAAGAATTTCGTTATTAGTAAAATTGTGAATTATAATAGAATATTTATAATTGTTTTAGGGAAAGTAACTTGGGCCGATACCTTAGACTTACAATCACCAGGAATGAGTTAAGGTCGTCGCTCGATAACACAGCAGTTTTCACAGTGATGGTTGCTAACACAGAGGTGAAATTTGGTCAGACGGAATATTAAATTATTCAACCAAAATACTACTTTAGTGAGTGAACAAAGTTTAACAAAGGATTTCAAACTGTAAGTGATTTACTTTGTTTAAAAATCAGCTTTGAATAGTGACGTTCTTAGTTCTTACTTATTTACTAAATTGTGTCAGTTTAAGACAGATAAGTTTTAAAGTTGCCAAGACATTATTATAAGGTGCTTAAAATTTAAGAAAAGAAAACTGTCACAGATTATTTATTTAAACGTAAAAGTGTCATTTAAAAATAAGAAATTTTAAGTGTCATTTAAAAATAAGGAAAATTAACATTGGTTTATTACTATTTGAGCGTAAAATTGCCAATAGTCTATTAACTGTTTATCTCTCTTTTGGATATTTTACAAGTATTGATGCCTGCTGTTCCTGCCTCGGTTTCTAACGAAGAAGATTTGCCCTTGGTTTAATTTGTTGATCTGATGCGAAAATTAGATCTACGATTTGTGTGTGCGCTGCTCCTTGTTCCCGCTTCCGAAGAATATTGTTCCTTTTGTAAATTGAAGTAATTCGGTGTAATAATTTAGAATAGGAAATATATAAGGTTAAAATAGTTTAGAATAGATTAATGTATAAGGTTATTGATTTATTCATATGTTCATTATAATACTAAAATATAAAAGTGTTTCAATATTTCCCGTTCCATTGCTGTAGAAGATTTATATATAGGACCAGATTGGTTCGCAGGCCCTCCGCGTTTATCAGGTGAAAAACAGTATAAGATATATAAAGTATATGAGTTCATAAGTTTTTTAATAAGATAATAAGTATAAGTATTTAATAAAGGTTATAAATAAACAGATTTCATAAATAAAGAAAGAACTGTTTGCTTTTTGTTACACTGGTGGCAACGTAGGTTTGGTGACCGAAACCCTTGATTAATTATTCATTTTTTAATATTATTTTTTTTCGCAGCATGGAAGGGAATAAGAATTTGAATCCACTCAATAAATGGGGCTTTCACAAACGCTGTGTTGTTTGTAGAGCCATTACGCACTTTGGAAAGGATTGCCCATTGAGAGGAAATTGGAAGAAGGATAGGTGTGATGAAGTCTCGGAAAAAAATAAACAGGATAAAGTTGAAGAAAGGAGTCAGATGGAAAAGGATAAAAAGAAAGAACAATGGGACGAAATGAAGAAAGCTTAAGAAAAAGTTAAAGAAGAAATAAGGGAGGAAAGAGCTCGTAAAGGTGGGTTTGAGAAAGGATTTAAAGAGAAACAGGATTGATTATCAAAGGTACGTTGGTAAAATAATTATTGTTATTATTGCTATTTTATTACTATATCAAATATTTATGGGTCATGAGTAAGTTAGTGTCTATTATATTATTGTCCTAGGTTGTTATATTATCATGGATGAAGCGAGTGTTAGGTTTATTCCTTTATTTGGTACCTTTATAAATATTATTATGTACGCAAGATTTTGGGGGGATTACTTTTGTTATTGTTGTTATTGTTATTACGATTTATATTATATGCTGAAAATTGATGTCAAATGTTAATAATTTGAATACTAGGTTCTATTTTGCATAGTCGCTAAATAACATGCGGAGGATTGGTATTGAGGAAAGAATTTTTTTTTCGTTATTTTTAAGTTTTGGGTTCAAAACTTGGAAAGGGAGAAATGTAAGATATGGCAACCAACTAAGTCTATGCAAAGGTAAGTCGATGAAAAATATTCTGAGCAAACTAGATTGCCTCAGAATCTCACAAAGGAAAGACAAGGAAGGAAACTGCTGAAGAATAGGTTAAGTCGTTTAAAGATACGAGAGAATAGAAGAAAATTCCCGATTAAATTCGGTAAGTGTAAAAGCTTAAAGTTGTTATTTATTTTCATAAGAATTTCGTTATCAGTAAAATTGTGAATTATAATAGAATATTTATAATTGTTTTAAGGAAAGTAACTTGGGCCGATACCTTAGACTTACAATCACCAGAAATTAGTTAAAGTCGCCGCTTGATAAGACAGCAGTTTTCACAGTGATGGTTACTAACACAGAGGTGAAATTTGGTCAGACGGAATATTAAATTATTCAACCAAAATATTACTTTAGTGAGTGAACAAAGTTTAACAAAGGATTTCAAACTGTAAGTGCTTTACTTTGTTTAAAAATCAGCCTTGAATAGTGACGTTCTTAGTTCTTACCTATTTACTAAATTGTGTCAGTTTAAGACAGATAAGTTTTAAAGTTGCCAAGACATTATTATAAGGTGCTTAAAATTTAAGAAAAGAAAACTGTCACAGATTATTTATTTAAACGTAAAAGTGTCATTTAAAAATAAGAAATTTTAAGTGTCATTTAAAAAATAAGGAAAGTTAACATTGGTTTATTACTATTTGAGCATAAAATTGTCAATAGTCGATTAACTGTTTATCTCTCTTTTGGATATTTTACAAGTATTGATGTCTGCTGTTCCTGCCTCGGTTTCTAACGAAGAAGATTTGCCCTTGGTTTAATTTGTTGATCTGATGCGAAAATTAGATCAACGATTTGTGTGTGCGCTGCTCCTTGTTCCCGCTTCCGAAGAATATTGTTCCTTTTGTAAATTGAAGTAATTCGGTGTAATAATTTAGAATAGGAAATATATAAGGTTAAAATAGTTTAGAATAGGTTAATGTATAAGATTATTGATTTATTCATATGTTCATTGTAATACTAAAATATAAAAGTGTTTCAATATTTCCCGTTCCATTGCTGTAGAAAATTTATATATAGGACCAGATTGGTTCGCAGGGCCCTCCGCGTTATAAGGTTAAAAACAGTATAAGATATATAAAGTATATGAGTTCATAAGTTTTTTAATAAGATAATAAGTATAAGTATTTAATAAAGGTTATAAATAAACAGATTTCAGAAATAAAGAAAGAACTTTTTTTTTTTTGTTAAACTGGTGGAAACGTAGGTTTGGTGACCGAAACCCTTGATTAATTATTCATTTTTTAATATTTTTTTTTTTCGCAGCATGGAAGGGAATAAGAATTTGAATCCACTCAATAAATGGGGCTTTCACAAACGCTGTGTTGTTTGTAGAGCCATTACGCACTTTGGAAAGGATTGCCCATTGAGAGGAAATTGGAAGAAGGATAGGTGTGATGAAGTCTCGGAAAAAAATAAACAGGATAAAGTTGAAGAAAGGAGTCAGATGGAAAAGGATAAAAAGAAAGAACAATGGGACGAAATGAAGAAAGCTTAAGAAAAAGTTAAAGAAGAAATAAGGGAGGAAAGAGCTCGTAAAGGTGGGTTTGAGAAAGGATTTAAAGAGAAACAGGATTGATTATCAAAGGTACGTTGGTAAAATAATTATTGTTATTATTGCTATTTTATTACTATATCAAATATTTATGGGTCATGAGTAAGTTAGTGTCTATTATATTATTGTCCTAGGTTGTTATATTATCATGGATGAAGCGAGTGTTAGGTTTATTCCTTTATTTGGTACCTTTATAAATATTATTATGTACGCAAGATTTTGGGGGGATTACTTTTGTTATTGTTGTTATTGTTATTACGATTTATATTATATGCTGAAAATTGATGTCAAATGTTAATAATTTGAATACTAGGTTCTATTTTGCATAGTCGCTAAATAACATGCGGAGGATTGGTATTGAGGAAAGAATTTTTTTTTTCTTTTTCCGTTATTTTTAAGTTTTGGGTTCAAAACTTGGAAAGGGAGAAATGTAAGATATGGCAACCAACTAAGTCTATGCAAAGGTAAGTCGATGAAAAATATTCTGAGCAAACTAGATTGCCTCAGAATCTCACAAAGGAAAGACAAGGAAGGAAACTGCTGAAGAATAGGTTAAGTCGTTTAAAGATACGAGAGAATAGAAGAAAATTCCCGATTAAATTCGGTAAGTGTAAAAGCTTAAAGTTGTTATTTATTTTCATAAAAATTTCGTTATTAGTAAAATTGGGAATTATAATAGAATATTTATAATTGTTTTAGGGAAAGTAACTTGGGCCGATACCTTAGACTTACAATCATCAGGAATTAGTTAAGGTCGCCGCTCGATAACACAGCAGTTTTTAAAGTGATGGTTACTAACACAGAGGTGAAATTTGGTCAGACGGAATATTAAATTATTCAACCAAAATACTACTTTAGTGAGTGAACAAAGTTTAACAAAGGATTTCAAACTGTAAGTGCTTTACTTTGTTTAAAAATCAGCCTTGAATAGTGACGTTCTTAGTTCTTACCTATTTACTAAATTGTGTCAGTTTAAGACAGATAAGTTTTAAAGTTGCCAAGACATTATTATAAGGTGCTTAAAATTTAAGAAAAGAAAACTGTCACAGATTATTTATTTAAACGTAAAAGTGTCATTTAAAAATAAGAAATTTTAAGTGTCATTTAAAAATAAGGAAAATTAACATTGGTTTATTACTATTTGAGCGTAAAATTGCCAATAGTCGATTAACTGTTTATCTCTCTCTTTTGGATATTTTACAAGTATTGATGCCTGCTGTTTCCTGCCTCGGTTTCTAACGAAGAAGATTTGCCCTTGGTTTAATTTGTTGATCTGATGCGAAAATTAGATCTACGATTTGTGTGTGCGCTGCTCCTTGTTCCCGCTTCCGAAGAATATTGTTCCTTTTGTAAATATAAGTAATTCGGTGTAATAATTTAGAATAGGAAATATATAAGGTTAAAATAGTTTAGAATAGGTTAATGTATAAGGTTATTGATTTATTCATATATTCATTATAATACTAAAATATAAAAGTGTTTCAATATTTCCCGTTCCATTGCTGTAGAAGATTTATATATAGGACCAGATTGGTTCGCAGGCCCTCCGCGTTTATCAGGTGAAAAACAGTATAAGATATATAAAGTATATGAGTTCATAAGTTTTTTAATAAGATAATAAGTATAAGTATTTAATAAAGGTTATAAATAAACAGATTTCATAAATAAAGAAAGAACTGTTTGCTTTTTGTTACACTGGTGGCAACGTAGGTTTGGTGACCGAAACCCTTGATTAATTATTCATTTTTTAATATTATTTTTTTTCGCAGCATGGAAGGGAATAAGAATTTGAATCCACTCAATAAATGGGGCTTTCACAAACGCTGTGTTGTTTGTAGAGCCATTACGCACTTTGGAAAGGATTGCCCATTGAGAGGAAATTGGAAGAAGGATAGGTGTGATGAAGTCTCGGAAAAAAATAAACAGGATAAAGTTGAAGAAAGGAGTCAGATGGAAAAGGATAAAAAGAAAGAACAATGGGACGAAATGAAGAAAGCTTAAGAAAAAGTTAAAGAAGAAATAAGGGAGGAAAGAGCTCGTAAAGGTGGGTTTGAGAAAGGATTTAAAGAGAAACAGGATTGATTATCAAAGGTACGTTGGTAAAATAATTATTGTTATTATTGCTATTTTATTACTATATCAAATATTTATGGGTCATGAGTAAGTTAGTGTCTATTATATTATTGTCCTAGGTTGTTATATTATCATGGATGAAGCGAGTGTTAGGTTTATTCCTTTATTTGGTACCTTTATAAATATTATTATGTACGCAAGATTTTGGGGGGATTACTTTTGTTATTGTTGTTATTGTTATTACGATTTATATTATATGCTGAAAATTGATGTCAAATGTTAATAATTTGAATACTAGGTTCTATTTTGCATAGTCGCTAAATAACATGCGGAGGATTGGTATTGAGGAAAGAATTTTTTTTTTCTTTTTCCGTTATTTTTAAGTTTTGGGTTCAAAACTTGGAAAGGGAGAAATGTAAGATATGGCAACCAACTAAGTCTATGCAAAGGTAAGTCGATGAAAAATATTCTGAGCAAACTAGATTGCCTCAGAATCTCATCAAGGAAAGACAAGGAAGGAAACTGCTGAAGAATAGGTTAAGTCGTTTAAAGATACGAGAGAATAGAAGAAAATTCCCGATTAAATTCGGTAAGTGTAAAAGCTTAAAGTTATTTATTTTCATAAGAATTTCGTTATCAGTAAAATTGTGAATTATAATAGAATATTTATAATTGTTTTAAGGAAAGTAACTTGGGCCGATACCTTAGACTTACAATCACCAGAAATTAGTTAAAGTCGCCGCTTGATAAGACAGCAGTTTTCACAGTGATGGTTACTAACACAGAGGTGAAATTTGGTCAGACGGAATATTAAATTATTCAACCAAAATATTACTTTAGTGAGTGAACAAAGTTTAACAAAGGATTTCAAACTGTAAGTGCTTTACTTTGTTTAAAAATCAGCCTTGAATAGTGACGTTCTTAGTTCTTACCTATTTACTAAATTGTGTCAGTTTAAGACAGATAAGTTTTAAAGTTGCCAAGACATTATTATAAGGTGCTTAAAATTTAAGAAAAGAAAACTGTCACAGATTATTTATTTAAACGTAAAAGTGTCATTTAAAAATAAGAAATTTTAAGTGTCATTTAAAAATAAGGAAAATTAACATTGGTTTATTACTATTTGAGCGTAAAATTGCCAATAGTCTATTAACTGTTTATCTCTCTTTTGGATATTTTACAAGTATTGATGCCTGCTGTTCCTGCCTCGGTTTCTAACGAAGAAGATTTGCCCTTGGTTTAATTTGTTGATCTGATGCGAAAATTAGATCTACGATTTGTGTGTGCGCTGCTCCTTGTTCCCGCTTCCGAAGAATATTGTTCCTTTTGTAAATTGAAGTAATTCGGTGTAATAATTTAGAATAGGAAATATATAAGGTTAAAATAGTTTAGAATAGATTAATGTATAAGGTTATTGATTTATTCATATGTTCATTATAATACTAAAATATAAAAGTGTTTCAATATTTCCCGTTCCATTGCTGTAGAAGATTTATATATAGGACCAGATTGGTTCGCAGGCCCTCCGCGTTTATCAGGTGAAAAACAGTATAAGATATATAAAGTATATGAGTTCATAAGTTTTTTAATAAGATAATAAGTATAAGTATTTAATAAAGGTTATAAATAAACAGATTTCATAAATAAAGAAAGAACTGTTTGCTTTTTGTTACACTGGTGGCAACGTAGGTTTGGTGACCGAAACCCTTGATTAATTATTCATTTTTTAATATTATTTTTTTTCGCAGCATGGAAGGGAATAAGAATTTGAATCCACTCAATAAATGGGGCTTTCACAAACGCTGTGTTGTTTGTAGAGCCATTACGCACTTTGGAAAGGATTGCCCATTGAGAGGAAATTGGAAGAAGGATAGGTGTGATGAAGTCTCGGAAAAAAATAAACAGGATAAAGTTGAAGAAAGGAGTCAGATGGAAAAGGATAAAAAGAAAGAACAATGGGACGAAATGAAGAAAGCTTAAGAAAAAGTTAAAGAAGAAATAAGGGAGGAAAGAGCTCGTAAAGGTGGGTTTGAGAAAGGATTTAAAGAGAAACAGGATTGATTATCAAAGGTACGTTGGTAAAATAATTATTGTTATTATTGCTATTTTATTACTATATCAAATATTTATGGGTCATGAGTAAGTTAGTGTCTATTATATTATTGTCCTAGGTTGTTATATTATCATGGATGAAGCGAGTGTTAGGTTTATTCCTTTATTTGGTACCTTTATAAATATTATTATGTACGCAAGATTTTGGGGGGATTACTTTTGTTATTGTTGTTATTGTTATTACGATTTATATTATATGCTGAAAATTGATGTCAAATGTTAATAATTTGAATACTAGGTTCTATTTTGCATAGTCGCTAAATAACATGCGGAGGATTGGTATTGAGGAAAGAATTTTTTTTTTCTTTTTCCGTTATTTTTAAGTTTTGGGTTCAAAACTTGGAAAGGGAGAAATGTAAGATATGGCAACCAACTAAGTCTATGCAAAGGTAAGTCGATGAAAAATATTCTGAGCAAACTAGATTGCCTCAGAATCTCATCAAGGAAAGACAAGGAAGGAAACTGCTGAAGAATAGGTTAAGTCGTTTAAAGATACGAGAGAATAGAAGAAAATTCCCGATTAAATTCGGTAAGTGTAAAAACTCAAAGTTGTTATTTATTTTCATAAAATTTCGTTATCAGTAAAATTGTGAATTATAATAGAATATTTATAATTGTTTTAAGGAAAGTAACTTGGGCCGATACCTTAGACTTACAATCACCAGAAATTAGTTAAAGTCGCCGCTTGATAAGACAGCAGTTTTCACAGTGATGGTTACTAACACAGAGGTGAAATTTGGTCAGACGGAATATTAAATTATTCAACCAAAATATTACTTTAGTGAGTGAACAAAGTTTAACAAAGGATTTCAAACTGTAAGTGCTTTACTTTGTTTAAAAATCAGCCTTGAATAGTGACGTTCTTAGTTCTTACCTATTTACTAAATTGTGTCAGTTTAAGACAGATAAGTTTTAAAGTTGCCAAGACATTATTATAAAAGGTGCTTAAAATTTAAGAAAAGAAAACTGTCACAGATTATTTATTTAAACGTAAAAGTGTCATTTAAAAATAAGAAATTTTAAGTGTCATTTAAAAATAAGGAAAATTAACATTGGTTTATTACTATTTGAGCGTAAAATTACCAATAGTTGATTAACTGTTTATCTCTCTTTTGGATATTTTACAAGTATTGATGTCTGCTGTTCCTGCCTCGGTTTCTAACGAAGAAGATTTGCCCTTGGTTTAATTTGTTGATCTGATGCGAAAATTAGATCTACGATTTGTGTGTACGCTGCTCCTTGCTCCCGCTTCCGAAGAATATTGTTCCTTTTGTAAATAAGTAATTCGGTGTAATAATTTAGAATAGGAAATATATAAGGTTAAAATAGTTTAGAATAGATTAATGTATAAGGTTATTGATTTATTCATATGTTCATTATAATACTAAAATATAAAAGTGTTTCAATATTTCCCGTTCCATTGCTGTAGAAAATTTATATATAGGACCAGATTGGTTCGCAGGGCCCTCCACATTATAAGGTTAATAAGTTATAAGATAAAAGAAACGAGTTCATAAGTTTTTTAATAAGATAATAAGTATAAGTATTTAATAAAGGTTATAAATAAACAGATTTCATAAATAAAGAAAGAACTGTTTGCTTTTTGTTACACTGGTGGCAACGTAGGTTTGGTGACCGAAACCCTTGATTAATTATTCATTGTTTAATATTTTTATTTTTTTTCGGGTAACTATGCTGCTATATATATATATATATATACTATATATAACAAGTAACATAGTTTGCCCTTTATTGAGGATAAAAACATCTCAACTTGAAATTCTGATAGGGATCGAAAACGGCACAACACAAGCCCAAATTTTTATTAGAGACATTATGTTATTGCCGTAACTCCCTCCCACAATACTCTTTGTGTCAAAACACATCGACTGATAAGCAATCCAAAACATTCGTGCTATTTTTGAGGTTGTCACGTTGAGTTTAGCAATGATCTGCTTATGTTTGACAATATTGAATTGGCTCCAAAACTTAAATAAATCCATTCAACGATTCACTGTTATCGGCAGCAACTTAGAAGAAGTTATACTCGTACAATGGGTTTCCAACAATTTCCACCAGAGGTCAATTACTAAACAGGAATGAACATCTGCACATCTCTTTACTCTCGTGAATGCATCTCCCAATTTTTGAATATATTACTTACTAATGATGAAAAATTAAAAAATTATATTACATGGAAATGCGACAGCACACAATTGCTTAGTGGGATTAAACAGGTTAGAGCAGAGCCCAAAATAAACCTTCATCTATTGAAAGTTTTGTTAAGTGTTTGGTAGGAGTGTGAGAGTCTTATTAGCTTTGAGTTCTACGAGTCAATAAAACGAATGCAGTAGATATCTATTGACAGCAGTTGTAACGTTTTACACTGCTTAGAGATATTCTCTGATCAATCGGAAAGGTTCGTGAGGATAAAGCTTAGCAAGGATCAAAAAGCGAAAAGATTGAAAACCTAGGCTAAAAAGAAATTACCATACCCTGTATATTCTACGGATCTGATTACCACCTCCTCCAGAATTTACAAACACAATTGATGTTTTTTTTTTTTTAGACTAATTCTAATTCAAATGATGAAATAGAAAGAACCCAATCTACAATTTGCACCTCCAAACCAAAACACTAACAATATATGTCATAAAAAGATGTTAAAAGGGGAGATATATTGATAATGATGGAACCCATGTCATTAACTAAATAGTAGACAAACTTGAAATTCTAGTAACTTCTGATCAGAAATTTGGATATTACCTATGGGATATATATATATATATATAATATATATATATATTATAATAATATTATATATATATAATACACTAAGTACATATATATATATATATAATAATATATATAATATATATATATATATATATATATATATATATATATATATTTTAAAGTTTAAGATATATATATATGAAGAGGGATTAGGATAATACTTTTTGGAAGCAAACAATAGCTTAATGGACTAATGCCCAAACTTTTCAAATCGTCCTTCCCCATCGTTCGAGTGTGCACTTCCAAATGTCTATTGCAAAAATTATACATTAAATAAGAACAATTTATTTTTGGAATAAAATTAAAAAAAAGAGTACAAAAACGTCATTCGATAATTATTTCCTTAATTAAATTATTTATTTTAATTCATGGAGAGCCAATTTTGTCTTAGGGCGTAAGAGGAGGGAGGTAAGAGTTATTTCTCTCTCGTATGTATTTAGATAATTGGAATTCACATTTCTCAAACACAGCTGAAAATTTGAATACATATATATATATATATATATATATATATTATAAATGAATAGTTAGATATTGTATATTATATAATAATATATATAATATATATATATATATATATATATATATATAAGTAGTTAAAGTGCCTTTCCAACGGCCCGTGGGAAAATATTGAATAAAATTCCCACGGTAAAAGGGGGCGCACTACCCCTTCGATCGACGAAAAAAAAACCGAAGCTTTTTTTCGAAACAATAAAATAAAATAAATAAATAGAAAAAATAAAAAAATAAATAAAAAAATAATAAATAAATTAATAAATAAATAAAAATAAATAAATAAATAAATAAATAAATAAAAAATAAATAAAATAAATAAACAAATGTTTAAGTTACCGAAATTATTTATTGACGGTGTTATAAGACCCCACAAGGCTGTTGTACCGCAACGCACCACACGCGCACCACACCGCACCGCATCGTACCGACAACCGCACCTCATCTTAGTAACCGGATAGAAGAGTTTGTCACTGGTATCTCTCTGCAATTCTTGACACCCCCATGGGGGTGACGTTAACCTCCGTCGTAGACGAGGTACGTTGGGCCATGCACCCAAAGGGGGGGGTCTCCAGCCCCCCAAAATTGAAATGATGCCGTAGAAGGCTGAAACTTGGTATACGCCTCTTTCATATAAGGTACCCACATCATATAAGGAGTTAAAAAAACCGTACACCCAAAGGGGGGGGAGGGGGTCTCCAGCCCCCAAACCTGAAACGGGAAATGATCGTAGAAGCGTTTGAAATTTGGAGATAGTTAGAGGAGAATGATGTAGTAGGATACGGCATCCGGATCGGCATCAGGCACCGGCTCCGGTGCTTGCTCCGGTGCCGGTGCTTGAGTTTAGAAAGATATTTGTATATATTACAATATTGGTATTCAAAATATATGTTTATAAGGTCATAGATTTCGAATATGATGGTTTGAAGACCCCTGCGAGAAGAGTTCCGACAGCTGGCCCCGGTCTGACGTGTGCGCCCGCAGGCGCGCGCGCGCCCGCAGGCGCGATCCGGCGCGAAACCACCGCGAGAACGCAAACGTGTTCAGTTTTCTTTTAATAAATTTTATAATTTTTTTTTTAGCTTTTACGAGTGAGCTTTTGTTTTCAACTAATTTTTTTCAAAATACATTGTAATATTGAAAACTAAACAAAAAAAATATCTCATCCTAGCCTAACTGACATACCGCATTCATTCACAAGGTAACTAAAATTAGAAGTTTCAACTTACCAGCTGAAGTCATCATCATAGCAATCTCAATCTTTACTATACACAACCGCACAAAATATTATTATTATTATTATTATTATTATTATTATTATTATTATTATTATTATTATTATTATTATTATTATTATTATTATTATTATTATTATTATTATTATTATTATTATTATTCCACATTGATCTCACAACACCTATAACGCGTGCGATCACTTAGCCTGCAGGTCCACAACTAGAACACTGGTTGGTAAATTGTTCTCTACCAGACACCTAAACAATACGCAATTTTAGTACGCTCAAGGGTAAACAATCAGAGAACTGTATTTGCTATGCCATCACGGGACAGCCAATGAAATTCGAGGGATGACTCATTAATCTTAATATCTTTTGACACATGAGAATGGTTAAAACGAGATTTATTACCTTTGCCTTTACTTAACATTATGTTTTTTATCTAAAACAGTAGTTTTATTATTAATTAGTATTATTATTATTATTATATTATTATTATTATATTATTTATTATTATTATTATTATTATATTATTAATTATAAATTATAAATTATATGTATATGAACAAAACAAACCTAACATACCACACACACACACACACACACACACACGACACACACACACACACATCCACACACACACACCCACACACACACACAATAATTGATAGACACTTTACTTAATTACATTAGATGGCAATCATCGTACTAAACTTACTGATTCACATGACTGCATTTCTATGATGTCAAGCAAGGATGTGTAACATTTTCTAAAACCTTCGCTGGAAGACATTTACATTTTTTTCACATGTTTAATATAAACATTTTGTATTGTTATTGTATTTTTTTTTTACGTTTCTATTATTCTTATATTTATAATTGTTAAAAGTTATTTATTTATTGTTATTTTATTTTTATTTACTTTTATTTAAAATAATCTATATATTTTTTTTAAAAACTTTTATTTATTTTTGTTTATTCTGTTTTTAAAAGAATTTGGTTTTAACTAAAATTTATGTCCTTTTATGTTTCATAACTTTAAAAAATTTTGCGTTTTACATACCCTAAATCTGTAAAATCAGTAATCAAACCACCATCAACCACCCTCCTGACTAGACGTGATCTATTGATCTATTGTTCTATTGATTAAAGTCATATTTTTTATTAAAAATTTGTTATGTTTTACATACCCTTTTTAAATCAGTAATCAGTAAATCAAACTGCCCTCCCTAACACCCTCCTACCCTGCTATATCTATTGATCTATTGATTCAGTCATTATTTTCTATGTATAAATAAGTTCTTGTGGTTAAAATTGAATCATTTGATCTATTGGATCAAGTCATATTTTTTTATTAAAATTGTTATTGTTTTACATACCCTAAATCAGTAAAATCAGTAAATCAAACTGCCCTCCCTAACACCCTCCACCTGCTATGATCTATTGATCTATTGATTTTCAAGTCAGTATTTTTTCTATGGCATAAATAGTTCTTTTGGTTTAAAAGTAGGAAAAAGAAAACAGTTTTTTATTTTAATGCGTTTATAACATAAGATTGCAAACCTTTTCTTATTCATTAGTGTATAGGTGTCAACCTAGGATGGGACGTTGGTAAATTTATGTTCCGTGCTCCAGCTACGTGTCTTTTGTGTCTGGTCCTACAGGTTGCGGGAAAACTTTCTGTTATTAAATATTTTTAAAAAGAGGGTTGAGATCTTCGAACAGGCAAACCTGGTTAAAATCATATGTGCTACAGTGTTTACCAAGAAAAGTTTAGTGATTACAAAGATGTAATTCAATTTCACGAAGGTTTATATGATATAAAAACTCTTCAATGTTTACCAGGTCATAAAATTATAATCCTGATGATTTGATGCATAAATTTGAATGCAGGATATGCTGGAAACTTTCACAGTGTTACTCACATCATTGGTAAACATCACAGTATTTTTTATAACGCAGAATATCTTTCATCAGAATAAGTATATGCGTGATGTGTCTTTAAAACACACAGTATTTAATCTTGTTCGGGCAAAGAAGGGATATGAGTCAGGTCAATGTTTTGGCTACCCAAATGTTCCCTTACTCAACGTAAAGAGTTCCTGAAAGTATATAAAGAAGTTACATCGATACTTCACGGTTATTTACTCTGTGAGCTTCATTCCTAAGAACACGCATAGAGTGGTACTGCGTACAAATATCCTACCTAACGAGATTGAACAGTGTATACTACCTGAAATAATGAGTTACTCTTAGTAGCAGATTAGTTTACCTCTTATTGAGAAAATTTAAAAACCTTTGAAACCTTCTGAAAAACGTAAACTGATCTGTGAAGTATTGAAAAATTTCATACCAATGTGTATAGCGGAAGTATGCCAAATCTTATAAGGAAATGTTCCTTTAAACAGACCCCAGAAGGTAAAGCTGCGTCGCCATAGAAACACCATTAAAAAACTTGCTTGGTAACGTAAGAAAACTTAAAAATTAAAAGAAGCTATTACAGAAAGGCGGAGGTGTGCTCCTACCTTTACTCTTTTCCGTTGATAGCCCCTTTGGATAACTAGTGGCTTGCTCAATGATGAAGAAGGTAGTGGTTTTACACTACAGCGATTATGAGAAGATGAATACACCAGGGGAACCTACCTTCTACAACAACAACAACAACAACACAGTTCGAACAACAGATCGGGTATAACCCTTATCAGCAGTTGCTCCAAACAGCAACCTTCTCGCGTGGTTAATATCGCTCCGCAAGAAGATAACATGAAATAACAGTTAAATATACCGAAGAAGGAATTATGGATCATCGAAATATAAAAGCAAATAACCACTTCGTGATCTCTCAAAATGTTACACGAAAAAAATAGAGAAGTCCCATACTCCAAAAATGCACTCATATGTAAAAACATATCAGCTCGATCTAAAAGGACCCTCATACTCGAATATAATTACACACAACTATATGAAGCAAACGCTTCAGACTCAACAACAGCACCAGCAATCACACAAAGGAGATCTCGAGCAGAGTGAAACGCCGGAGAATCAGAGAATAATTTTATAAAATTGTCACATCAAGGCAAAAGACTTTCTAATAGAGGACACGTCAGAAAACGGTTAAGTCTATTAATATAATTCTTAATAGATCAGACATTTACATGGCGTACCAGCTTCAGGATAAACATCTAATAGCGTGTAGAAGAACAATAATTATGGTCTGATAATATTAGCTGAGTATAGAACTCTGATCCTCGAAAGTACGTTATGGAAGCAGCCCTTGTAAACCGCTGATCAGAGAGATACAAATCAGAGTAATACGTATCTATTAAATCTTCCGACTAAAAAAGTACTGAATCATATTAATGCACAAGACAAACAAAAAAGTATATGATAGTCTGACAATCTCGACTAAAACGAAAATCTCTCCAACTAAACATGGATCATCCACCTCATGACCCACCGAGTTAAGACCGCAGTACCACAAGTCAGGAAAGTACCCTCTTTCTGCATTCGAACGAGAAATTTAAGATTGTAGCTAACGTATAGAAAACACAAAACGATTACGCTCCAAAAGTGCAAAGTAGGATAAAGCAAAACGACAAATCCACTATGCTTGAACTTGTGTTCTCCATTGATACGTATATTTAATTCATGCTCTCTTCTTAGTTCATACTTTCCTCTCTTCTCTCTATGTAAGTTTATCTTCTAATATATATTTCTCATCAAAATTAAAGAAAAATAACGTATGTTTAAAATTGATATGGTTTCTTTTTATATTGATTGTAACATTAGGTTTATGATAGATCTAGAATAGGTGTACATACAACTACTAGAACAAGAATATATATAGAAAATATAGCATAATGAAAGATAATAGTAACAGATAATTGCATATTTGTAGTTAAAAATAAACATATTTCAGACAGTAGTAGCATCTTGGATTATATATGAGCTCCAACGCTAGAACCAGTATACAGCTAAACACCTCGAGAAATGAAATTGTTGTTGTTATAAATGACAGTTCTGGAGTGCCTGGGTCGCGCGCACGTGACATAGGGCGTGCTCACAGGCATGCAATCCTATCTCGAGCCATAGTATGATGATGATACACCATATCATACAAAGAACGAGTCTCAGCAGTGCTCAAACAGAGAGGTGGCTTAATTCAACCGGGCATGCGGTGTCGCTAAATTCATCAAGTCGCTCAACATTCACATATATAGCTAAAAAAAAGAATTTGCACAATCACGAAGTAATTATCGGGAACCAGCGGTAGATAACAGAAGGGACGGATGGCATGTTAACATCTACAAATAAACAACGGTCTCACGATAAAAATAGTGAGACAGAATGGTACACCTCACGGGATATAACCAATAGCCCCTCACCCTAGTAACTAATAGTGATAAGGCAACTCTTGACTATATACAACTGGGAAATGATAAAATACTAAAAAGTACACACAATCTCGAGGAACTGAACAGGACAGGATACTCCGTAAGTAATAACTTATTTCGTGACTAGGCTGTATCATTTATCTCCCCCGGCTCACCATCGCGTTAAAGGAGCTCTAACAGGAGATTAAAGAAGCTCAAGCAAACCCTGAATGCTGAAAGCCTCGAGAGAGAGAAAGATGTATGAAGACTGCGAGATTACCAGATCCTCATCACATTGAATGTGTCAGATAAAGAGATATCAAGAACGTTAGTAAGGAATCGATTTCACAAGCTCAGATATACAGATAAATAAAATAGATTAGCAACCTGCCGGATTTAAACAAAATTAACTCGACAAACTTTTTTCAAGGATAACGCTGACAAATTAGTGGAAAGACGCCATAACACAATGAACGTATAACAAAAGGACACAGAATGACAATTAGGATCCTACGACCAAAATGAGTATACGATGCAGATAATGAAGTAACATATAGCAAACTAACTCGACAAAACGACTTGAGACTATAGCCATGATATAAAGAAATAGGGTACTGTTATGTTCAACAGATAGCATACAACATTAAGGAAAGACCGCACTCGTGAGGATGCTCGGTGATGCAAACCCTACTCACGCTTGCGCATGAAGATCGATCCGTACAGAAATAAAAGACGCTCAACACACACGCGCATCAGATATAGCAACGCTATACGTAGAGTCGGTGTGCATTCGCGAATGATAATATTCTCAGACAAAACCGCGAGAGATAGCAGTGCAAGATCAACAACAAACAAGAAGAACTGTCAAAGAGAGATCTATTATAATACGTTAGATAAACCACTCAAAGAAGAGACTATATTCCCAGAGGACAGTGGTACATAAAACATATAGAAAAAAACTGATCTAATATTACTACTCGAGGAATATTAAGACTTGGCGAACAAATAAAAGGCGGAAGATATATAATAATATCTCAAGCAACAAACAATACAAGAAAATAACTAGGGCATTTGATCACTAAAGCCCAAGTTCATAGAGTAATCAAAAATAGACAAAAAATAGCCTAGCAGATCTGAACACGCGCCAAAAGGGTCATAATGCTACAACCTACCTACTCTTGCTCCGACATGAACCATTCGAGCAGGTATCGACGATAGACCCTAGACGAACGTTGTATACAATTATAATATACAACAACATGTAAAATATAAACAAGTGCTAGATGAACAAAATTAGACAAACAATAGTATCACTTTATCAACATCTCAAAGTGATCCTAGAGAGAATGAAAGAAAATACCAAATCATTCATGACATATAACTACATAGCCATTAGTCAATAGTGACATTCTATGGAATCCTACAACTAGATCCCTGACCTTTAAAACACAGGCTACATAATACTCGTCGCAACAATAAAAATACTACAGCACCCAAATAATTACAAACTCCCTATTAAACTCTTGAAATCCAGAGAACAGAAAAAATATACAATGACATAAAAGCCATACAAAATCGTGAGACTCAGTGCATAATACCACATTTCGCGCAAGCATATAGAGCATCATGATGCACCGTTTTACAACTCCATATCGCGGAGCTTATCTCTAACAGCAGTAGAATATATTAGATAATGATATAGCAATATGTTAAAAAGTAGCTATTATAAAAGAAGATAAAAAGCTTAGCTGGAACGCCAAGCAGAACCTGCACACGTAAATCGGTAATAGGACAAGTACATGAATATTTCTCTTTGCAATAAAAAACAAAATTCATGGTAATAGTCATAAACAAAACTCAAGGAAAGAGTACGTCTACTAACAAATCGACTATACTGATGTGACTCTCCATAACAGACTGATCTAAAAAACAGAAACATATACTCTCATAGAAGCAAACAGCTAGAAAATCAGTAGAATTAAAGACCTTAGTCGTATTCATCTGTACAATAAACCCGTCTTAAATACTAACGCAAGATAAATCGTGACTATAAATCCACTAAATATAAATATTAACAATAAAGATTATGTGGATGCCATGATACTACAAATGAATACATAAAGCTCTAGGTACACTGTTAATATCCGCCCTGTCAAGTATTAGGTAATCCGAGATATAATGTTACATCAGAGTAATGAAATATAACAAAAAAATATCTGTGACGCAACCAATAACTAACAACCCTAGCATCGATAAATACCCAGAGACATACTAATGCAAATGGTAGGCAAACAAAAGTATACAACATTAAATACCAGTAACGGAATGGAAGTAGAGGTATCCGTTGTCGAACTAAAAAAAAGAATGATCACGCGGTGACTTTCAATTACACTTATGTGATCGCGTATTACAAAACACTTACATAAAGATCTCGCTCTTCGAAGAGAATATCACTAGGATACTGCGCTAACTGTTCAGCATATAGCAGAATCACTATAGCTCAGACCAGTACCAGTATAGATAGGCGTGATACCTAAAATCACACTCCTGTACTTGTACAGAAGTCGTCATGTATTCCTAACAAAGATCATTAAAAAAGAAGTAAGTGCTCTATAAGTATGGTTCCTAATGTTCACTACATTACCTATTTTGAGTAAGACCCAACTTGAGTTCAGAAAACCAGTTCGCTTATATAAGAGACGTCGAAGGGCAAACCAAGCCAACCGCGGCAAAGATAATACCCAGTTCACTTAATTGAGCTAACAGCCGTGGGTGATAGTAACAAGTACACATATACAGATCAGAAAGAAACAGCTCTCCAAGAACTGATAAGAATAAATCTAAAGATACTCAATGAGAGAGAAGCAAGACGCGCGATCTCACGGGTGTCAAAAGAATGCAGAAGCGGGACTATGGTTGTAGACCGCAGAATTATTCCTCTGGCCTATCGTATACTTTCGTGAATAGACGCCGACATCTCCACATGCTTATAACAAGACTCGCCGAACAGCGTACTACAAAGTAGCAAACGCCCTAAACAAATTCAGCTATGCACTAGACAAACGGAGGAAAAGAAAAGCTAAACCATCAACAGAAGATGGGTACTGGGATGAGACCTGAGTACTCGAGTATAGATCGACCACCAAAAAGCTAATCGTTAGTTCTCGTAAACAGCGTCGTCACATAGCAGATGTACATTACAGATGAATAGAAAAAGAGTCAGACAGAATATAGTTCAACAACGACAAAATAAACAACAACTAAAATCATACGACCCGATTAAGCCGAATATAGAGCTGCGATTAAAGCAGCGAATCAAGAAGGTCACCAGTAAAAAACACCTAGTACAATAAGGAATAAGGAAAGAGCCATTAAAGGAAAGACGCTCGTCTTGATCGTAATGGGTATTGACTATACATCAAAATAACTCGAATGATCTAGATGTAAGAAAAAAGTTAACTTAGTTATAAGGAAATATTAATGAAGACACACCCGAGATGAAGACTATTATAATACTCATAATACTCGCGCTCGTATGTAAATCGATATAAACCTCTCCCGTCACTCGGCACAGTCCTAACCACGCAGCCCATCACGCACTTAGCCTACCAAGTCAAGAAATTCTGCATATCCAATACCATCCTTCAGCCCAGCAACTGTGTCCAAGAGCGAGGTATCGAGAATGCCCGTTAACATCAAGGGAACACAAAACTACATAACGTACACGCATCAGCAGGTAAGACAGACTCCATATAATAACTTAATTTACTAACCCATGATTTCCCAAGAAAAAGCGAAAACCCACGTTCACGACAAATCAAAATCAACTAGAGTTGTACCTACTCGAATATATCACAATAACAAAACCTAATATACCCGAACGCCAGAACTTAAAAACGTACTCGCACAACAAATCATATCGACACCTCTCCAGAACGTGTATAATTAAACTCTACGTGAAAAGACTTACCGTGGTAAAAACGAAATCGGATAATCCAGACTCTCACTGACAGAGCAACCGGACACAATAGGTCATCCAATCCGAGACAAATTAACCTGAATATATCTAACGTGTAATTCATACTGTACAAACTTTAAGAACGAGTTGTCTGTTTCAATGAAAACTCTCTAAAATACCTTCACAAAACGTAAAAGATTAACTGAGATGTTCGAAGTTCTATATGAACTATTACTGATAACCAGTTATTACTCACGAGAATGCGAAAGCGCAATCGTGCCAAATACATGAACCAATCAATCGATGAGCATTCAACGTTATATAGAAAACTGTAGGTAAAAAAGGATGAGCGCAAGGGACAACAATCACGAACCAGACACGCCCTCGAACTAAGGCTCAGAAAGAAATCCCATCAGACTATGTGAGAACAAAATGGCTATCAATGGGACGTGTAAACGGTGATATCTGATTAACATTCTGCCTGCAGAAAGGAGAAAGCGAAACTAACATTGCTTACATAATCAATACAGTGGACACCCCGACGAGTCAGGGAGTTACTAGTCTAGAGTGGCAACAGCAAACCTGTATTATTTGCCTGACTAATTAGACTTAAAGTGCAACTTCTTAGCGGGCAGACAAACTCCTCTGACCTCCCGCCACACTCTCTAGTTGAGGAATTGATCATGCGGCCTAGCTATAGTTATAGTACCACACACAGAGTAAGTGACAAACCTAATAAGTGCGTCGCCAAAGTCAGCTAATGAAACATATCGAGGATAAACCATAGAGAGACAACTCTTCTGTTTATATTATGCCGCGCAAATAACAGCATCATTTACATATAGTCCATAAGTCATAAATTGGTCTGAGTTAATGATCCAAAAATTCTATCCGGAGTATACACCCACGGATATTCGGGACGTGAGTCTGACTGTAGAACGGGGCTGCGTAAGCTCTCGCTCTAATGAGAAGTACGACTTACTACATAGACGAGGATAGGATGCAAAGATAGAGGAAAGAATACTAGTGATGCGAAGCACCAAATGATTACTCTCAATTACAATGGAGTTACTGAGTAGCGACAGAGTACGGCGCCGTCTCATAAAATATATAACCCATTTATCGGCAACGTTAAGCTAAGTATACAGTTGTGCATGTGAAATGTGTAGCTGCTAGAGCACAATACGGGACCAGTGATTATAGAAGATGATTTATATGGAGAACTCCGCGTGGGTATCTTAACAAGCAGATGTCACCACTACGCGTTTCGCACGTACAGGTAGTTCAAAGATTTAATTTGCGCATGTGATATCGTGGTCATGTGCAGTCAAAGAGTAGACAGTGGAAGAGCAGTGGGGTGTGATCGTAGAGTGACATACGCATGAAAACTACGGAGAGTCCAAATGTATGATGCCAGCTACGATACTCGACACTGATCTTATCATGCTATGTAAATGCGATATCATCACGGAAGTAATCTAGATGTGATAGAAGGAAGCTAATTAGAAGATGAGGACTGCAATTGTGGGAACAAAGTTTGAAGGCGGATCCTCTAAATCATCAAAATCTGGTGGACGTTATTGAGAATCATCTCAATACTCTCGAGTGACAGAGTACAGTGAAAAGTATAAATCTATTATTATGATATACAGGATGAGATGTAAGACGAAATATTTAAAGGCCGATATTAAGAATCACGTTAAAAAAAGACTTGTTAGTAGGTTATATCGCATGTAATAGACAACTTTAGCTCTGGATAGAAATTGGTTACCTGAATCTCATAAGAGATGGGTCAGTCTTATAATTACAAGCACTGTCTCTGGTGAGAGAAGAGAGACGGTGTCGTTAGACTCGCGAAGCGGATTGACAATTGGACGCTGTAGACCCTGTTCAGAGATAAAAATATATGTGTGGTTAATTTCGTGCTAAACTGAAGCTCTTGCTCATATTAGATTTCAATACTGTTAATGGTAACAGTATGTTTGAACATCTTTTCGTAAGTAAGAATACTAATGTTTCATAAATCTAGATGTTAAGACCTTCAATGATGTTTTCGCTGATACTAACTTAATCGGAGTTCTAAGGACTTATGTGGTGATATGTACATGATTTTATTCAATTATATGTTTTTGTATGAATAATGATAATCTCTCTTAATAAACTTGTAAACTATCATTGATGCTTAAAGCAATTATATTTATGTACAATGTATTAATTGACTAAGGGTGTGGCACTTATTGTATAAACGGGGCTTTATATTAATAAAAAAAAACTATGTTTTCTTTTCCATCTTATTTAACCAAAGAACTTATTTATACCATAGAAAAATATGACTTGAATCATAGATCAAATAGATCACTTAGATCACGGAATTCAGAGAATTGTAATTTGGTTGTTTGAGGGATGGAGGCCCAGTTTATTTGGTATCTGATTTACTATTTATAGGGTATGTAATACATAACAAATCTCTTAATCTCAAGATAAATGCACATTGGAAATCAAAGTTAGACCAATGTTAATTCTAGAGGTTCAAGATATAGCAGAGGTAGATAGGGAGACTTGTATGAAGGAGAGGGCTCAGATAGTTCGAATTGAACGTGATGTTACTGATTATTAGTATGGATAGAATCATAATGACTGGATTTTTAATAAAATAATAAGAACTTAAATCCAAAAGATCAAATAGATCAACTATTAGACAATCATATCGTATGCAGATAGATAGAAGCCAGAAAATAGTAAGGGTAAGAAAGAGTGTGTGGAGTTGGTGGAGAGATTTATTTACTCGATGTACAGAGTTTAGGGGTATGTATAAAACGCAAAATAATGTTAAGACCTACTAATAAATCTATAAAATTGTAAAGTACAATAATTAGTATACACTTCTCAATTGATAAAACAGAAATAAATCCACACAAAAAATAATAGTTTTTAAAAAAATATATAGATAAAATAAATAAAAGAAATAATAACCAGTATAGATAAATAAATAACTAACATGTAAGGAGAATTCTATATGGGAAATAGAAGATAATAGAAAACGTAAGAAAATTCAGTATGGGGAACGGAATATACTAGAAAATGTCACCGAATCGATATTAGAACTTGAATAAAAAGTAAATGCTTCCAGCAGACGTGTTTAGGGAAAATGTTACACATCTGTGCTTGACATCTAGAAATATTCAGTCATGTGATCAGTAAGTTAGTACGATGATTGCCAGTCTAATTGTATTAAGTAAAGTGTCTATAAATATATTTGTGTTGTGTGTGTGTGTGTGTGTGTGAATTGTGTGTGTGTGTGGTGTGTGTGTGTGTGTGTGCAATAATTGTGAGTGTGAGAATTTAAAACACAATGTTATGTTTCATATAGACTTATCAGTGAAATAATAATCAATAATAATAATAATACATTAATTAAAATGAAGTGTGAATAGTACCACCTAAATGAGTAATAAGATAATTATAATAATATAATAAAACTACTGGGTTTAAAGATAAAAAACATATGTGTTAAGTAAGGACAGGGAAGTTGTAATAAATCTCGTTACCTTCTCATGTGTCAAAAAAGATATTAAGTTAATGAGTTCATTCCTCGAATGGTTCATTTGGCTGTTCCGTGATGGCATAACAAAGTTAGGTCTCTGATTGGTTTCCCTGAGCGTACCTAAAAAATGGCGATAATTGTTTAGGTGTCGGGGTTAAGAGAGCAATTTACCAACCAGTGTTCTAGTTGTGGACCTTGCAGGCTAAGTGATCGCACGCGTTATGGTGTTGTGGGTATCAATTGTGGAATAATAATAATAATAATAATAATATAATAAAATAATAATAATAAGAATAATGGAATAATAATAATAATAATAATATAATATTAATACATAAATACTAATAAAATAAATACCTATTTTTGTGCGGTTGTTGTATAGTAAAAGATTGAGATTGCTATGATGACTTCTGGTGGTAAGTTGAAACTTCTAATTTTAGTTATCTTGTTAATGAATTGCTGTATGTCAGGTTAGGCTGTTAGGATTGAGATATTATTTTTGTTTAGGTTGTTTCAATTTACAATGTTATTTTGAAAAAAAATTAAGTTGAAAAAAAAGCTCACTCGTAAAAAGCTAAAAAAAAATTATTAAAATTTATTTAAAAGAAAAACTGACCACGTTCGCCTTCTCGCCGGGGTTGATTCGCTTCAGGATTCCCGCCTGCCGCGGCGCGCGCTGCCAATTGCGCCTAGCGGGTGACACACGTCAGACCGGTCACTCTAGCTGTCGGAACTCTTCCGCAGGGGTCTTCAAACCATCATATTCGAAATCTATGACCTTAATAAACATTTATATTTTGATACCAAGGTATGTTGTAATATTATACAAAATTATTTTCTACTCAGCAACCGCACCGGAGCAAGGCAGCCGAGCCGGTGCCGGATCCGAATCGGAGTCCGGTATCCTACTGTTATCATTCCTCCTCTAACTATCTCCAAATTTCAACCTTCTACGATCATTTCAATTTTTAGGGGGCTAGCACCCCCCCCTATGGGGTGCATGGCCACGTAACCTCGTCTACGACGAGGTTACGTCACCCCCTATGGGGGTGTCAAGATTGAGAGAGATACCATGTGGCAAACTCTTCTATCCGTTACTAAGTGAGGTGCGGTGCGGTACGGTGGCGTTGCGGGTGTGGTGAAGTACGTGCGGTTGCGGTATTTTATTTTTTTTATTTATTTTTATTTATTTATTTTTTTATTTATTTATTATTTATTTATTATTTATTTATTTATTTATTTTTTATTTTTTTTTTATTATTTAATTATTTATTTATTTATTTATTTTTTTATTTTTTTATTTTATTTTTATTAATTTTTATTATTTATTTATTTATTTATTTATTTATTATTATTTTATTAATTTATTATTATTTATTAATTATATTTATATAATTTTTTTCTATTTTCTTTATTGTTATTTTTATTGTTATTATAAAAAGCTTCGCTTTTTTTTCGTCGATCGAAGGGGAATAGTGCGACCCCTTTTACCGTGGGAATTTATTTTCAAAATTTTCCCTGGGCCGTTGAGAAGGCTCTTTGAAAACAACTTGATATTTTCTGTGGTTAAACTATTAATATTTATATTATATATAGTATAGGTATATATAGATAGGTATAGTATATATATAGTTATATATAGTAATATGTATATATATTATATAATATATATATAATATATATTATATATATATATAATAATATTATATATATATAATATATTTTCTACACCATTATCCAAGGTTTAAGAGAACTTTCGCTCTGTCAGTTGGGGCCAGCATCCAATCTTTCTTTCCTTTAGGTCTCGGAAAACTTCTGATCCTGCAGAGCACTGAAAACTATTTCTTGGCGCATCGGTTTCGATATATAGTCTTTGAGTATATTACCCAGGTGGGTTTTCACCCTTTCAATGTAACTAGGCATCTTTCTTCCATTTGGCCTCTAAAATCGTTCTCCAGAGCTCTCCAGAAAGATCGTGTTTCTAGGCGCATGAGTTTCCTAATGCTGTTCAGAGTATACAAGTAAAAAAGTAAATGCGGCCCGGCTTGCTAGCCGTTTGCGCCCTATATTAATATATATAATATATATTATATTATATATATAAATATATATATATTATATATAAATATATATATATTATATATATATATATAATATATAATATATATATATTATATATATATATAATTATATATATATATATTGCAGATGGAAAGTGTTTCCAAAATTATTGGATCAAATAAGCTCAGACTGCATTTCCAAAGGCTTTTAGTGGAAGTTAGATACTTTTTAGCTTTTCAGCAGATTTGTACCACATACGCGTAGGGCGGTTTGTTCTTGTGTATGTATGTGTATGTGTTTGTCTTTTTTTCCGCAAAACTTTAATATGATACCGTTGCAGTAATCTACTGAGAGAAAAAGTAGACCCTTGTCGTCGACTTTCTGCCTCGAGAACACCTCATAACGTCTGCTGCTTATTGATCGAACTGAAAATATTGCAGTCTAGTATACAAAACCAAAATGACTGGAAAAAAATGCTAAACCGCGAGGAGAATACACCCTTATGCACGATAACGCCTGGTCCGCACAGAGCTTGTGTTCACACAGCTGTTGCAGGATATTCGAGTGGGATTTTTTGTCTCGCCATCCACACAAAATTTTATTAGGAACTTCTCGCTGGAAAATATTTTGATGATGGCGACGATGTCCTAGACACGGTGATAATGTAGTTACCAGGACAAGGGAGAGGCTTCTATGACGACCGATCAGGAAACTCGCTCCCAAACTCTGGAAATGCATTATGCTTCATAGTAACTAAATTAAAAAATAAATATAGTTGTTCTGAAGGTAAGTCAGTGTCAAAATAATGCTTTTAACTTTGCATTTTTAGGCCACGAACTGTGTGTGAAAATTAGGGATGCAGATACGGAGACGTGGGATCAAAAAGTTTTGGGTGGAGCAGGAGGTGGATCAAAAATATTATTACTATAAAATTTTCATTATATTCCTAATTGTAAGTGGTAGTATACGCGTGTGGATCAGGAGTCAGAGCAGGGCTGAGTTAAGTACTTTGCTGCAATCGGTGGTTAGATTCTGTAGAGCATTTACCGTCTCATCAGTCTTGGAATGAAAAGAAATCGAAGAGATTCATGGATTCTTTGCTATATTTAAAGACTCATTTTTGCACTTCCCTTTTAATTAATTCATTTGAAAGACGAAAAACTCATTTTCGAAGAAATCGAAACCAAAATCTTATAAATAAGCACGGACGCAGTAACATCCATTCAGGTAGAAAAATATATACAATACGAAAGTATGGTATCGTAACAAGAAGTATCAGCAACAGAACTGATAGTAGAAGCATTAGTAGTAGTAAAAGTAGAGTAGTGTTAGTAAGTGTTAGAATAGTAGTAGTAGTAGTAGTAGGTAGTGAGTAAGTAAAGTTGTTTAATGTGATAGCAAGTAATTCAGAGAAAAAGATGACTACAGGTTGCTCTGGCTGCAGGACGAAAGTAAAATCAGTTAATTTTCTTTAAAAAAAAAATAAAAAAAATAATAATAATAATAATAATAATAATAATAATAATAATAATAATAATAATAATAATAATAATTAAATAATAATAATAATAATAATGAATAATAATAATAATAGAAGGAAGAAGAACTACAGAACACCGACTAGCAAAGACTTTACAGTCCACTCAAGGCTAGTCTGTTTAGTATTTTTGTTTATTTAATTTGTTGGATGTGTCTACAGTTATTAAAAAAAACCTGTTATGTATTTTTGAAATAAGCATATTATTTTACATATTTCTATGTAACATATGAGTCTGCTCACTTAGAGCAGATCTGCTCTAAGGCAACCAAACAATAACACAGTATGGTTAATATTTTTGTTATTTATTGTGTTGTGGATCCAATTAAGATCCCACCGTCTTAGAACAGATATGTTCCATGCGGTGAACATCAAAAATATTTACTACAGTTATTCAGTGTGATCGATTAGTCCCCGTATTAGAACAGATATTTCTATGCGGAAAAATCATCAAACCATCAAACTACAGCCATTCAGGTGTGTCGAATAGATCACAGTACTTTAGAACAATATGTTCTATGCGATAAACATCAAAGCCACTTACTACAGTTTATATGATTACAATTATTTTGAACAAGATGTTCTATACGGAAACATCAAGCTATTTATTACAGGTTAAGTGCGATCGGTGATATTCACTTTCCTAGAACGGATACTTTGCAAGCCATGAACATTAAAGCTAATACAAGCCGTAATTCTTTTTTACGCTGTGTACTTATAACATTTTCTAAATTATTTCATTTTTTTTAGTTTGAATTTTACCAATTCAGGATAGCTACAGATTTCTTCGTGTTTGAGATAAATTAAAATCGAGTGGGAATTGACGTTCACAGGACCAATGATCCTTAAAGTTGTTTATCTAACTTTTTCTTGAATGAATCGATGTCTAGCGCTGTTCACCATATTTCATTAAAGAAAGACTAGTTCCACTTCTCATTAATCGTAAGTTGAAGAAATTCTTTGCCTATATTTGTTGAAATCGTTTATGACAGAGTTTATGCCATTACTTTTCGTGTTACATCATTAAAATTATATCTGAAGAATTGCCTGAATCGATATTGTTCAAATTATTTAGTATTTTTGAAAACATTCTGATTAAATTTCCTGCTCAAGCTTCTTGTCTCTAAAAAATGGATATCTAATTCACGTAGTCGTTGTTCGTATGATTTACCTCTCAATTCAGGGATTAATTTAGTTGCCCTTCTTTGAATTCTTTCAATTTTTTCGTATGTCTTTTTTGAGGGTATGCGACTTCCAAAACTAACTGCGTATGTCCAGATGAGGTCTAACTAATTTTTCATAAAGCTTCATTATTATATTTTTAGAGTTTATCCTGTGTTTCTGGCAAAAAATCCTAGAGCTTTATTTGCTTTTTTTTAACAGCTTCAGCACATTGTTTCGCAAATTTTAAATCCTTATTAATTAATACTCCTTAGATCCTTTTCCTCACTGACAACTTTGATAATTGTGTCATCTATTTTGTAATCATATTCATTGTTCCTACTCCCAAAATGTATAACTTTACATTTATCGGTATTAAATTTCATTTGCCATGTTTTTGACCAATTTACAATCTTGTTTAAGTCGCTTTGGAGTAATTGATAATCTTTCTCACATATTATGCGATTTCCAAGTTTCGATCATCCGCAAATTTCGAAAATATGCTAAAAGATTGTCATTCTATGTCATTACAATATAATGAAACAGTATTGGACCCAGGACAAATCCTTGGGGTACACCACTTAACATTCGTCCAATCTGAGCATTCACCATTGATAACGACTCGTTGTTATCGATCCGAAAGCCAATTTTTAATCCAATTTAAAAGTCTTCCTCGAATACCATGAGCTCTAAGCTTTTCCAATAATCTTTGATGAGGGACGGTATCAAATGCCTTTTGAAAGTCTAAGTAAAGAAGAAGAAGAAGAAGAAGAAGAAGAAGAAGAAGAAGAAGAAGAAGAAAAAGAAGAAGAAGAAAGAATTATTATTATTATTATTATTATTATTATTATTATTATTATATTATTATTATTATATTATTATATGATTATATTATTATTATTATTATATTATTATTATTATTTTATCTATTATTATTAGTATTATTATATTATTATAATATTATTATTATTATTATTATTATTATTATTATTATTATTATTATTATTATTATTATTATTATTATTATTTTTATTATTATTATTATTATTATTATTATTATGTTTGAACGTTAATATTTGAACGTAAAATTATTTTCCTATTTTAAATGTAAATTTGCATTTTTATTTTGCGTACTCTTTGACAGTTGAGGACTTGAGGTTATTCCTCCCAAGATAAACGCATAAAATAAAAAAAATGGAAAAAAAAATAAAAAAGTTTTTTATAAGTATTGTAATTTTTTTCGAATTTATTTATTAGGAGTTTAATATTGTATTTGAAATTGTAGTAAAATATAAAATGTAGACATTGTTCTTTATTACTATTTTTGGGTTCAGACAAATTTGCCTACATGCACAATCCTAATCGAACCTAACCTAGACCTAACCTAACCTAACCTAAACCTATAACCTAACCTACATAATCTAACCTTCCTAAATTAACTTAAATTGAACAACTCATGGTTGAATTGTGTATGTGGATGAATCCGCTGGATACTATTTCGAAATATTTAAGGCTTGTTATGAAGGAACACACTCTCTCTCTCTCTCTCTCTCTCTCTCTCTCTCTCTCTCTCTCTCTCTCTCTCTCTCTCTCTCTCTCTCTCTATTAAATTTCCAGTTTTGTGTCCTTTGAACCCCAAACATAATTAATAACGGTATCCTAATTAAGTTTGAGAAGTGGTAACCATTTTTACTTAACTTTCAAATTAATTGTGTTGTATGATCAAGAAATGGGGATCTTTTGAGAACAAAATAAATCATAACCTCAAAAGGACTTACAAACATAATTTCGGAGCAGGAGCTAAAATATTTTTTTGGTGGAGTCGATCCCGGAGAAGGAGGGGAAAAAATTTATTACTTTAAAGTAAAGTAGCTCAGAGCCGGAACTCCATAAAATTAAAATGTTGCAGCCGGAGAGGAGTCGGAGAGGAGTCAGAGCGGAGTCGGAGTCGGATTCAGGGAATTTTTAAATGGCGATGCCGGAGCCTTAGTTTTAGCCGGATCCAAGGCAATTCTTACAAAGATCATTTTAAGAGCATTTTGGAAAATATAATTTATGGAAAATTATTTGAGAGAGAGAGAGAGAGAGAGAGAGAGAGAGAGAGAGAGAGAGAGAGAGAGAGAGAGAGAGAGAGAGAGAGAAGAGAGAGAGAAAGAGAGAGAAGAGAAAGAGAGAAGAGAGAGAGAGAGAGAGAGAGAGAGAGAGAGAGTCAAATCTTCGAAAAAAGTAATGATCAAATATTTTATTCAATGATATTTAGATAAATCAAGACATAAGAAAAGCTAGGAAACAATTGTGAAGTTTATTGTTACTTAAATTAATTTTGTCACCTTTCAAAGTTGTTGTTTTGGATATTAGAGTTGCTTTTGATTTTTTTTAGTTTTATATTAATTAAAAGGCATTAAAATAATTAGATGTTATTCACATAATATCGATCTTGTTCTCATACTAACGATTCTCTTCCCATACTATTGACCCTGTTTGCATAATGTTGACTTTGGTGATTCCAACTCTGTTCCCATATTATTGACTATGCTTCCATAATATCGACTTTGTTTCCATACTATCGAGTATCGACAACTTTCCAATAATTTCAACTTTTTAATCTATATTACTGACTCTGTTCCGATAATATCAATTTTGTTTTCAAAATATCAACTCTGCTTCCATACTATTGAGTTTGTTTCAATAATACACCCTAGGCTACCATACTGTCGACTCTGCTTCCATACTATCGACTTTATTTCCACCATATCCCCTCGGCTCCCATATTATTGACTCTGCTCCCACTCTATCGACTTTGTTCCAATAATATCGATTTTGTTTCCATAATTTCTATTTTAATTATTAAAGAATTTGAAGAGATTGAGCAAATCGTTCGCTTACGGCGTACAAAAGTGACCTTCTTCACCTCTGCCAAAATATTGACATAATAAGCTGCAGTGTTGGAAGTGTGTGTATGTGTGTGTGTGTGTGTGTTTGTGTGACTTCATCACCATTGCACAATTGTGTTTCATCATTAATTAATACGCCCGCGAGAGTTTACGAGCACAATTTATCCTAAAACTCAAAAGTTTGCCCTCTAAATGTGACTTTGAGTTGAGGTTCATTAAACTTCCTGGGTATTTTTGGGTATTTAAACATAGCCTTAATTATCTTCGAATGTCACAAGGAGGTGATACCCTTGCCAAAATCACATTATGTAATACACGACGATCGAGCTATTTTAATACGCATTATATTTGATCATGGTGAGTATCGGAAATGCTTTTCATAACACCAATAATAATAATAATAATAATAATAATAATAATAATAATAATAATAATAATAATAATAATAATAATAATAATAATAATAATAATAATAATAATAATAATAATAATAATAATAATAATTTTGATTGTTTACGGTATATATTATTATTTATTATTACGATTATTATTATTATTATAATTAATATTAAGCTAATTATTATTATTATTATTATTATTATTATTATTATTATTATTATTATTATTATTATTATTATTATTATTATTATTATTATTAGTAGTAGTAGTAGTAGTAGTAGTAGTAGTAGTAGTAGTAGTAGTATAGTTAGAAATTAGATAAAATGAAAAATGTGGTGGAATTTGAAGCGTACATCGGATTTGTGAGATGGATTTCGGTTATTGAGAAATGAAAGAAATTAAGTAGATGACAAATGAAGCTGTGAAAGATATTACGAAGTACAACAGATGATGTGTTGAAGCATAGGAAAGGATGTTTGAGTTTAATGAGATTATGTTTAATGATATCTTCAGGTTTTCACACACATTCCTTCGCAGTGAAGGAATGTGTGAAAACCTGAAGCAGAGGACCAAATTTTTGAGGTCTTCTGGAAAGAATGTTATGATAGTTGAAAGTAGTAAACTAGAACCAGAAACACAAGAATCAATAACAATATATTTGAGAGAGAGAGAAAATAAAGAATTTGAAAACATGTGAAGATGAACTGAAGAAATAATACAAAGGCTTTTCTTTTACACATAAGCAATTGAAAAGACGAAAGAAAATGTAACACACATTGTTCTAAGGAGATGATGAAAAAAAAAACTACAATAAAAAACAAAACGCACGCCCAACAAGGCCACCAGAGTAAGCACTGCGTGGCTCGCGAACCGGAGGACTCCAAGGATACACAGAGTGTCAAAAGTTCAAATAAATAAAACGAAGAGGATTCCGAGCTAAACAAAAAGAAGAAAGAAGGAAAGTACTTCAAGCACCACTAAGTACGTAAAATGAAAAGGATGTAAAACAATTGCAAAAAACACTCGAAATCCGAAATACCACAAAAACAAACAGGAAAAATCAAAAACCAAATATACAGCGCCAATCAGCCACAGCGGCACAATAAATATGCTCAACAACTATTAAAAAGAAATAAAATGCATGCGCAATCACAAAAATAATACAATACTCACTGACCAGCAACCTCGTCATCGATACCCACCCGGAATAGAGCAAAATAATAGCAGAATACTCACAGAAATAGAGATATACTACTGAGGTACATATAACATACATTATCAATAATAACACTAACGTACTACGCTAATTCAAAGACAAAAGAAAAAAGAGAGCATAGGAGTAGAACATAAACCAGGGACAATTAATGCAGAAAGTACACACAAAAGAAGGGCCGGAGGGGGAACTAGAATGAGATCACCATATAAACTCAAAATACCACATCCACACTCACACCAAATCACAAACACTAAACACACTCACATATAAACACATATCGGTACAACTACATAGCACAAATATAAATGAACACGCAATAACCAATTCTCAACGCCGAATATATAATAAAACCAATAATAAATATATACAATGACCAGCAAATTAGAGGCAGAACTCCGCCCCTTATACTATATAAACACACCCCATCCCAACCCTAACACAGATCCACCAATCTGCCAAGCCAAGACCGCCAATAATAAAGACTAACATCCAAGCGCCACACCTAAAACAAAGCAGCAAAATATACTTTCGCTTAGTTAACTTTAGCTTGCTTATATCACGAGATAATATCAAAAATCAAAAACACCAAAATTAAATAAATAACCAACAAAATAAAAAAAAAAAGTAATAAATAATATTAAACAATAAAAAAAAAACCAAAACTATAAAAATAATAAAAAAACACATATACAATAATAATAAATAATATATATCTTCAATTCTCCTCCTATCCATCAAATATGGACGAATGACGGATAGCGAAGAAGATCAAAGGATTGAAACCTACCACCGCTACTGCTAAGTAGATGAAACCAAGCATTGAAACATTATGGATCAAAAAGAAAAAGCCCCCTTTACAGATCTCCGCTTAATAATAACCCTCTAAGTGAGAATCGTGCAGTCAAAAAAAATCCATGATAGGGACAGATGGAGAGAAATAGTAACTACGCTAATTTCAACTATTGTCAAAAAAATAAAAATATATGTTAAGATAAGGAAAAGAAAAGAAAATATGATACTAACTTCAAAGTGGAGAAAAAAACAAAAAACCCGCTTACTCCGCAGCTGGGCAAAGTACCACAACCACACATTCAAATAAAGAACCTCAACAAAAACACATCCATTCAAATGTCTAACTGATTAAAAAATAAGAAAAACCTTTACTTTCTCACCCTCATACACAAAACATCACATATCCCATTATCCCAACACTTCAGACATCTCACATTTACTGACCCTTCACATTCATATCTATCTCTTAGCAGCTCCAGCTGGTTCCGAAGTTAGACACCAGCACACTCCCCCATATGACAACTACACATATCGCACAACCGGTTGAAAATCATCCAAATTCTATTTCGCAGATATAGAAACAAAACCGGATCCTGACCACTCGTGTTTGAGAATGCTTCCTTCAAGGGTTAACTCTAATCTCCTCACGAATATATAACATCTCATATGTCTTACAATAATGAGGAAAGGACCCGACCACGAAAGTAAAGTCGCGCAGTAAAAGTAGCGTTGCAAGGTACGCCAAAAATTTTATACAATACTTCAATCAAACCTAACAACGCCGCGGCTAAGACATAGTCCAATCCGAGGAATACATAAATTACGGCGTAGATCAATTCGTATTTCTCGATGTCTATTCAACCAGAGGAAAAAACAACATTAAGTATAAATCACAACCAATAAACAAATACATAACAAAGACCCCCACATGGGTAAGAAAAACCAATTAAATCATAAATGATATACAACAACACCATAGAACGAACAAATCAAGAACATTTAGTCCACCTTAAACATAGCCACCGAGGAAATTTAATTAGCACCAACAAACCGATTACCTACCATTCACACAACATATCCTAACTACACATCTACATAACCCGCCCTTATCATAACAAAAAACATATAATATCCTAAAACATATTTAAACTCAAAGATACTTGTTCACACGATTGCTCACAACTACAACATAAAAACCACAGCTCCTACATACGTTACAGATCGTCAAGCAGAATGAGCGGCTACAAATGGAATTCTATCAAAATTGATTCACTGCAGCAACAACAGTAACACGCAGGCAAATTCAAGATTGCCGAATGATATTACCTTTGATAATGCAATTGTACAATTCCATGAGAACAAGACATTACAAACCGGTACAATAACCGACCAAAGAACCAAATACCATTTGAAAGGAAAGAAAAATTAAGAGGTAGACAAAAAAAAAAAAAATAAGACCACACTTTTATTGCTTTCTATGCTTTAAAAATATACAACATAGAACATTCGTCGTGCAAGCTTTCTGCTATACTCTAAATAAACCAACATACACTACAACAGAGACAAAAATAATAAATCAAATTAACAACAAAACAAAAAACAAAAATAATACCCCAAAACAAAAAACAAAAAAACTCAAACGAATGAAACACAAAAATGCCAAAAAAAAACAACAAAGAGAAAGACAACCAATCAATAAAATATACACAATAGATTAAAAAAAAACCACAAACTATACAATAACATAACAAAAAAAAAGAACTCTTCAATAGAGTACAAGTCCAAATACCTGAAGATGAGATTGTCCAAAAAAATCCCAACTAAATAAATTTAATTACTACATAAAGATAACATACATATATACTACCGAAACCTTTCGGCGATAACATAGTGGTTCACAAACTTAACATTAAAAACGCTCAACCACATACTCAACACACAATACCATAAAAAAAACCATAAACCAACAATCTCAACAACTCCACCCGCGAACACCACAAATAATTCCAATCCGCAATCACACACCAAAAAAAAAAAAAAACCACTAACTTAACACACATACTCATATGAAATGCTAATCCATCAAAAACCCAAGCACAAAAAACCCACAACTCAACAAATGCTAAACAATCTTAAAACACACATAACATCAGGAACATCAATACCCATAACGTCAAAACTAATACATGAATATCACGCAACACCCACAAAATAAAACCCCATCATGCAGCCATCAAACGGAACCATTATTATCCTCAAGAACCTAGGCCACCCCTCGATACACAACCATCTTTACCTAACACTATCACCACTCCAACAATGCCAAATCTCTCTACCACTACAACAACCCATACCAACGAGCATCGCACACACAAGTACACCCCACGTCTGCAAATATACACTGCCCTACCAAATGAGAAAAACCGCTCGGGCCACCACCATCCAAAAAATGCGTACATTACACTTAATGACACATAGCGACCACCCCAGACCCGATCAAACATCCCCAGCACTCACCTGGCCATTCACACACCTACATGCAACATTGCAAATGTTACATCTTATACATCTGTCCCCATCCACCTTTGCGTACTTCCCCTAATTCTCTGCCACACTCCGCTTCGCCGATACTTGTACAAATACACACATACAGACTCATAACTCAGGAATCCAAATTCACCATATTACCCAACGACCTAACACCACACCACCCACCCTGTACAAACATCGCGTAAGCACCATACACCACACAACCGAAAACCATCACACTTAAGCCGGACATATTTCACTCCGACTCAAATAATTACGCTCCAAAGTTCCTCCTACATAACAACTCCAAACCCAAAAAATCTAAATGCGTGAATACAAATCATATTGCACAAACCTAGCGATCACAACAACCTACTCACGCCATCCACCAATGAACAAAAAAACAAATACAAATTAAAAACTACCACGAAAATGATGACAGACAACATACCATACAATGTCAAAAAACAAATAATAGGATATACCCTACCTACCATCGTACAACATCAATATTATTCAAAATACCCGTGTACCTAATATTAAACAGATGACAACCCCGCATTGTCCAAAATATTAGAGATAAAATAAACGGCAAACATGATAAACAATGTTAAAAGACTTAGCAATATCTAAATAAAGACGCAGCTCCATGATTACCAAAACAAAGACCATAGCAACCAGATAAAAAGTAACTGATTACTTTAACCAAATCTAGTACCACTTTCAAAAGATCACTGCAGAACCGCACCTCATCCAGATATATCTACCTAAAACCGTAATAATTTAACCTGTGTCTCTGACTCCAGGAAAAAATATATATAAAAACGCTCGACTATAAAACATACTTACAAATAAAACTCAAAGGTTAATATTTCCTCGTAACTTTGAAATAAATACGTGTAAATATTACACTAATATTTAACACACCAAAACTACGATTGGTCCCATTAAAACAATAATATTATAAAAAGCAACAGATAGAGCTTTACATATTATTATAGTACATGACCACTAACTCCTCCCAAATACCCATCCGGAGAATACAGAACCCACACAAAAAAAACCTCATGTTAAATAACCCAGCTCTCAATAAACGCTTATGTCATCACGACAAACTATATATATTACCCCAAAACTTGCACCGAAAACCAACTCAGGCAAAATCAATATAAACAAAATTCCTATAGGACGAATAGAGGGAAGAAAACTCCATAAAAATATATCAACGCCGAAAGTAAATCTCTTGGCCTAGAATCCCGTACCTACCCACAAACTGTCAAGCAATTTACATTCACATCAACTCTTACTCACTCATACACCCAAAAAAAAATATACCTCCACAATCACATGCTATTACCAATTAGAAAATCATCACGTACCCAAAAAAAAGTAGACAAAGAAATAAAACAAAAGCATATTATACGCTTTGCCCAATACAAAACAACCATCAAAAACACCCACCTGATCAAACCACACAATATTCCACATATACACCTCTTCCAAAAATTCAAACAACTGAGTCAATAAGGATAATGGAAATATAACAGATTTTCAGAAGAATTTCTCACAATCCCAACCACACCCACTCCAGAATCAACTACCTAACTTGCAAAAATCAGTTAAACAGAAAAGCCAAAGCGACCAGTCCCACCATAAATCAATCATATATTCATCAGAGCAGAATCCCGGACTAATAATTACTTCCCCTCTCTTACCTTTATCGCCAGATCTCATTATTTCACTGAACAAGAGACCTCCCCACCACAACCATAATATCAACCATAGACTAAATAAAAGAAGATCCACAAAACATCATCATCCCCAACTTCCAAAGAACTACAATCTGGCAACTATTCTATATCAAAACTTTACTATCCATCCCTCAAACACTACGATAAAATGCACTATATCAGACACAATAATAAATTTAGAATACATATATAAATTTTGCATTACCAATCATCAATTTCCAAACATCTTTTTTTGAAAAAACTCCCAAATCAATCTAGAGCATTTTATAGCTACATCTCAAGCCCCGCTTCTTTTTATCTTTTAGCCACTAAAATCTACCTCATGCACTCAATCAAACCATCAAAACTAGTTAAAAATTCAATTACATTAAACTCTGCTCCAATAAAATAGAACATTATTTGTACTGCTAAACAACTCACTTCCTTCATATTTGCTTCCAGAGTCTGTTCAGATTTACAACAATTACACTTCACCCATTCAAAAAATGACATTTACAATAATCAGCGAGCGCTTCATCAAATAATATTATTACCTCATTAAACCTTGTTCACTAAATTCTTTTCAATATCCATTAATTCTACCCCACTATCCCTTTACCTTACCACCTCCGCATCAATTCCACGACCCCCATCTAAAATTAAAATATTACCTAATACAAACAAACAACATAATGATCCAACGCATAATCCCACCAATCTTAACCCAACCCCATACATAACTAGATTATACACATAACAACAACCATCCGACTTTCAACATTACCCTTCTATACACCAACCACCAAAAAAATCAATGCATACTTTCACCCTTGATACCCATCTCTACCCTACACCCTAAATCTCTAGTAATACTTATCAAAACTATATGTGTTTGTTTAAAGATAGAATAGATTGTTTGAATTATTTTACATAGCATCTTTCAACAGGGATGATCTAACTAATTTCGATAATATATTCTCAAAATCTAATTTTGAAAAATTTGTTGTCCTCCCATCTTCAAGTTATCCTCTGCAATACCCTCAAACAAATCGACTCTCAAGCTTCCACACCTAGGTGAGGGTCTAAGTACATCCTGTATAATAGGTCACCATCTCACATTAATGGTCGGATACCAATCAACTAGATCCAAACACTCGTTTAGCGCTTTGCTACCGTCGACTCAATCAATCTAAAGCTGTCTGCCTACTACCCTGTCGTTCGCTCGTAGAAATGAATCCATGTCTGGTGCCCTAGTGATTAAGTCATCCAGGTGTGATGATAGTAGTTCGCCCTCTTCTTCCACGTTTACTCCCTCCAGCATGGACCATATGTTAACCCACCATCGATGTATTCGTGCCTTGAAACCGCTCTTGTAATATTCTTTTTTTTCAATATATAAATAAATCTGTGTACTAACGTATAATACTACTAATACCCTATAATATCTCGTCGTGTCAATAAATGAAAAATTCGTGATATTTAGAAATAATAGCACAACCACTCGCAGAATTATATTTGCTGTCTGAATCCTGCCAGCATGACTCCAACTCATTCCGAAATTACTGAGTCCAACTATCGTGTCGATCTTGCACTCCCATCCAACACACAACAATAGACTCCACTTGTCTCCTAAACCCACCTAACTGCCACCTCATAATTTAAAACTTACTGTGTCATTTCAACACCAACTTCCGAGCTTGAAAGTAAGCTGAAAACAAATTTTCCAACATCTCCCTTATAGGGAAATAATAAAAATAATTTCAATCTCTTATAATGTCCATTTACAAGACTAAATGTTAATCAACCATCGTTCTCATGACCATTTTAGTCTCACAATACCAAAACGATGAGCAATTTTCTATCGTACCTCACTCGCTGAGTTACATACTAATATAATATTTACTGCCTATTTTATAGATGCTAGAATGGCCGCTGATCTACACTGCTCCGCTCGCCTCCGATCTCCTACAGAAGCCCTCTCTCTACGAGAGCCAAGCACATTATAAGTTACCTTTCTCTTATTCAAATATTGTTAGGTGATAAGGAGGGCCACGCCATCGCCAAGAACCTACCCGCAATCCTCCTATAGCCCCATTCTACCGAACAAATATATGAGAAGTGACGAAAATATGTGAGGTGCCTACGGTTTAACTTCTCCTCTCCGCACAAACACATAGGAATAATTAAACGCGAGCAGGTATTGGTTTATTTTGTTTCTCTTTTAAGTGAGTTTCTCCGAGACCAAGTTGTGGTCAAAAGTCTATTGGCTCATAGGAGAGAATATAGAGAGTAATTGATGTAGAGTGACTATGATGCATTAAAAGAAGGAGCTATTACCTGTAAAGAATGATTGTATCGTACCCACGGAAATGACTTGCTGAGAACATAGTAGAAAACCTTCTAAGGTAGGAAACAGTTCACAAGCATTGATATAGAGAACTCAGAGAAGAGTATACATGAACAAGGCCGTATTAAAAGACAGCGAAATTAGCCACTACGAGATTAAATGTGAGATAACACAATAATGGCCATTATACAAAGCAAGAACAGAAATGGGCTGGAATAATTACGAGAATGTAGCTGCCTCCAGTATAGCCTCGCCCTAGCCTATCCATATAAGAAACAACTGTCTTTAAACATTTTCATAGACTTCATATATTGAATCATATTTATCCGGATAAAACTATCGATTAAGAATGAGTTAAGTGGTTACCACTATGTTGGATTATAATTTCACATTCAAGAAACGATTTGAATCTTTAGAACACTTTACACTGATCTACTAAGGAGCTTATCATTCTTTTTAGAATAGGGTACAATCACTGTAATAATATAAATCAGGTAATGTATTTATAATAATAAATACAATCATTCCCATAAAACTAAGTTTTTTATATAGCCTCAAATATGTTAATGATCAAACCGTGAATTTAATTATTGAAATTAAAATAACACTATCCAAAAAATTCAACTTATAAACCATATTAGTATCAGAAACAATCCTAGAAAGCCAATAATAAGTACATCTCAAATTCTATATACATACAATAAGACAGACCTTCAATACTATAGAGCACATTTCTCAAATTTTGAACCATTACCTTAAAAAATACTCACAATCATCTCTAAAAAAATACTTAAGTGAACTTACTAAAAAATATAACATACAATCTAGTAAAATGAAAAACAATAAAAACAAAACGAAGAAAATAACTTATATAATAATAAAATATACCAATATTATTACTTATCAAATATTTATTGCTATTTTATATATTGTGTTTAATATTATTATCTAATATTATTTTAATATTCAATAATATTCTAACGAAATAGGTTACATAGAAATACTCATACCTAATCAAATCATATATATAAAAATATTCGATATCTTAGAATTATTAATATTATAATTATAAATTATATTATTCATATACTACTGACTTAGTCCCTTAAATTCACCAACGATTTACTTTATACAAACATACCTTATTTCATCTTATTAATTATTTTAATTTATAATTTAATTAATATATATCTAAAAATAAGGAGTAGTCCTTACAAATGCATTATCAATAATGTATAAATTATAATTCAAATATTAGAATATATCATTTGAATATATATTAATGCTAAATATTATCTTATGAAAATCAAGTATTATATTAATGTTATATTATATTATTTAATATTATAATTTCACTTTAATTACATTATTAATAATTTAAATTTTAATTTAAATTATTCTCAATAAGAATTTAATAATACTTCACTTAAGATTATTTCATCATTATTATTTTCTTTAAATTCGTACACTTTTTAATTTAACTATATATAAATTCAACTTCATAGATTTTTAATATAGATATTATTAATATTTCATATATTAACAATATATCATTATATAATACTTAATTTTAAGTAGAAGTATAAACGATTAATAATCGTGTTATTCATTATTTATTAATTATAAATTTTTATATTATTGACAATTATTTTTTGCTAAATGTATAATAAATTGACACCAATAATTTTTATATATATATTTAAATTTACTTTTCTTTAAATTATTATTATAGTTTATAAAATTATTTACAATATATTTAATTCATATTATAATATAATATATTATAATTTATATTAAATTAATAATATTAATTCATTATATAATTTAATTATATAAATATATATGAATATATACATAATAATTATAACTTATTCATATAATAATAAGTAATTTAACAGATTTATGATATCTTATTATTTAAGATTATTAAATTAATCGATTCTATTGTATCAAAAAGAGTCGATTATTAACAATAATATACCCGCAGTGGAGAATCTGCACTAACACATCACTACACACTAAACATAATAATATTATAACATATAATAATTATTAATATTAAATACACTATATAACCCTACTATTAATAATTAATACTAATATACTATAATAAATATATTACATATAATATATATATTAGTCGATATGAGCGTCACCGAATGTCAATAATATTTTATATTCGGCAATCCGAACAAGATGTAGCGTGAATGCCGATTATGCTCGACACTGTTATTATGATTTAATTAACACCCCGCGGATGCACGTCACTTAGACTAGGATAAAACTATAACGAATTGCACGGATGTTTCATATATATAAATTAATACAATATATAAATATACTATTTAATCCCATTCATATATAATATAAAATTCATATATAAATGAACATTAGTCAATTAAATAATACTACTAAAAATATATAATATTAATAATAATATTTATATAATATATCTAACTTTATATCTATCTATCTATAATATGCAGACAAGCCACTATTATATATATATATATTATAATTCTATATCGTGAGTTTTAACTATAAGCATCATGATAACTATAACTATAATACTAATTAATAATAACCTGAATCGCCGATTGTGACCTAAGATATGGGAGAAGAAACTAACTCAAATATAATAGAACACAGTTCAGCAGTAGATTTCCAGTTCAGTAGTGGTAGATAATGTGAAGATCAGATTTTTGAATATATATTATGCAATTATTATATATTATAAATTATATGTATAACTGGAAGATTGGTGAAAATTATCAAATTATTTGGAAGGGTTTAGATGTACTTGCAGAAGACAATCATTTGTCTATGCCTATTTCAGCATGTAGAAGAATTAGTTATCTATATTATTCTATCAAATATATATATAATAGGGTATAAAATTAAATCAATAAATAAACCATTTAGATCTAAGTTACCCCTCTACATCTTGAAAAAACTAAAGTCTGAGAAGGGACAGGCCAGTATTGCCCAATTGACAAAGTACTCTTACTATAAGCGTGTAATCGAGTTACCAAACATACTTGATTCCTTGCATTAATCACGAATTATATATACAAAATCCCACACAACTGAAATGGTGTTCGGGTCGATATATTGATTTTTATAATTTTAGGTCGTTTTCTTAGGAATGGTTTGTCATAGTTTATCAATATTTATAGCAGACTGACATCTTTTAGATTACGTGCGTTCTCTCTCTGTCACTCACTTACCTGAGATAGGTGAAAGAGTCTACGACTTAAGTTCGTGTGTCCAGTTAGTATCTCGATATATATATATATTACTTGCCGTGGATTAATGAGATTCTGTATATTCATATAAATTTTCAACTTCATACTGGAGTCTTCAGTGCTATATTAAATTAGTATCATCGTACCTGGAATTTGAAGTTTTTAAGCACAAGATATATTAACCTCTATAAATTGCTGGCTGAGACAAATAAACACTTTAAACGTTCTTGAGAATTAACTATTCATATACCTCAAACATAAAACTATCTTTGGAGATCCATTTGTTGAATCTAAAATCGGTTATTTCTTTGAGTGCATTAGTGTCTCAATCATCTCAGTAGCTGCTCTCGAACTCAAATTTGCATTCACATCGAGTTTTTTCTTTTCCATCCACAACTAGGTATCTAGAGAATTAATAGCTAAGTTCGCATCTCAGTCTGATATAGTGTATCTCAACTGATTTCAGAGCAATGTGTCGGTTCTGTGTATTAACTATTGGTCTATATATATTCCTCGTGCATTTAAATTCAAAACTCGCTTCTCCGAGCACTGAAGTGTTTTCGGAAGCTGCGCATATGCAAATGCTAGCTGAAATCTTCATGGAACTTGAATGTCTCAATATTCGTATGCAAAGTAACGACTTTTAATAACGGGCAGTCTACGCTCAGTTGCACCTCTGGTCCATACTCTGAGAGAGTCTCTCATACCATAAATAATTTATTTCACTATCACCTAAGATCACCACAAACGCGTGATCTTCGTTTACTTTCTAAATTGTGAGAGTTATACGTACTCTTCCATTTCCATTTTTAACACTCAATACAGTGATATTCGAATTTTATAGAAGAAGACTCGTGAGTCAAAACTTCGCACACTTTACGCTTAACGTGGCCGCAGATATATAAGAGGTCTTCAAGAGTAATTAGCAGAGTACACAAGCAAGAACTATTGTAGAGGTGTCGTAGCACTCTCATTTCATATTTGAGCTCAGATCTCTCTTCACTATATATATATGCGTGATTTAATACACGTATAGTCGGTAAATCGGCAAGTCGCTGACTTATCACATAGTTCTAATATTTACCACCATACCTCTATACAATGATAATAATACTCTCATATGCGTAATGATGAATAACTGACCAAGTACGACAGCGCGGCAGACACATATTCTCTTTAGTCTGAGAGAGCAATACTTATCTATCTAATCATACTGACACGGTGAATACAATATTCGGCTGTACGTATAGAGATTAGTCACATTATTGATAACTATTTATAGAATTATCGCATTTACTCAATGAGAGAGTAGTATTTGAATTAGTTCTTCTAATAAATATTAAACATTTATCATTCTTCTTTTTCCCTTTGTGTGTATCTATAAAGTTTTTTATATATATAAAGTCTTTATATCTCAAATTCTCACTGACTAATAACTATACGACAAGAGTTAGCAAATCACCAAGGGAGTCAAAGTCACAGCAGAGTCACACTGGCACCACATCTAATGCCATATCTGGATGGATCGTAAATGCTCGCAGCTCATAGTCTGGATTCTTTACATATATGTGTCGGTCATAGCTCCGTCTATGTAATGTGCACATCTGACTTATGCTCACGGTGCGAGTTATCAGCGAATACTTCAAACTACTCGACATATTCAATATCACTTAAACCCTATTATCCCACCTAGATATCTATTCACCTATTACTTAATTACTTACTATACATACCTAACTAGATTTTATCCTCAATCCCACTTATCATAATATCTATTAATATGCATAAAAAGTAATCCTCATATGACTGCTACATTCCATTATATATTCCACCATTATATTATCCACGTATTGATATTCTATTTATTAACATTTCTACTCAATCTATTCAATTACATTCATATTAATATAAAATATGTATAAATTATCACAATATTATTAATTAATTTTTATTATCCACTTACCTTTATATCCAAATACCTAATTTACATTCTATATCACAAAGGTTAGTTTGAATGCATTCATTATTACTGATTATATCATATTAAATTAATTATATCTTGCATTACATATTATATTTAACTTATATGAACAATAATATAATATATCGTTGATAATAATATATATTGATATCATATATAATTTAGTTAATCCAGTTCAGTTTAGTGTGATTTTCCGAATATAAAATACTGGATAAATATGTACCCACTAATACATACTATCTACAGCTTAGGTCCACTCAGATTATAAAATACTTTTATTATAAATTAGAACTAATATCTCTATTTTACATTTAATTCCACATTATTATTCATCCTCATTCCATTACATTTATTAAATCACTCTTAATTTCACATATATATTTCACCTTCATACCCTATTATTAGATTAATCCCCTATATAAATCTATTACATCTAAATTATACTATACATAATTACATTATATCTATTCATTATTATATACTCTATATATATATGATTATTATATTATTTAATATTTCGCTCTCATTCATCTATTGTATCACACTATTATTTACTTAATGACCATTATATATTTTCACTATCTTAACATTATAGCCTAAGCTTCTATGCTATATATTGTTTAATTCTTATGATACAATCACGTATATTTATACATTATCAACATATTTAATTAATACAGAGACCAGTATAATATAATTCAATCTAACTGATATCATTAAATCGTTTGTTTTAATTGATTTAGATACCTCAGATATCACTTTTTGTACTCATACCATGATATATACTAAATTAAATTTTAAATTATTAACCTTATATGTTACTTTATTATATAATGATATTTTCATATTAATTGTGATTTGGAGAATACAATCTTATCTTACATATCTATATGATATATTTATATATAATTTAACTGATACTAATACTATTTTTACTCATTATTATTAATTCTTTAATTCTACTTTAGAATTACTTCTATATATTATAAAAAATAAATAATATAATATATAAAATAATAACAATCACATAAAATTAATAAAACCAATTAACGATAAATTCTCGTCTATCAATTAATTATCTAATTATTTTATTTATTAAATTAATTCCTTTATTATAAACTTTTAATTATTCGGAGCTTACAATAGCGACCACAACATCACTAGTGGGGGATAATAATAGTATGGCTACAATTTCAAGATATATCAGGGATAAATTTAACATATACTATATTATCTATATACTGTGGATTCAGAGCAAAATTCAATAACTTTCATATATTAATATACTATACTATACTATACAAATACTATACTATCCTATACTATAAAATATTGTCCATATTTGCAACTATAAGTAAAATTAATATCATTCATCTACTATATACATTAACTAAACCACATATATATATATAGTGAATGAATCACCTACGAGCCATATAATTTATTGTATGAGTTATAATATCACTGTATCTACATGTAGTATATTAAGAAAATAGTGGTGAACACCCAAATGCCAATCAAAGTGCCTAAAAAGGAGCTATAAATAAGAGTGTAAAATAGTTATTATTAGGAGGTACACGGCGACTAGTGTTAAATAACCGAACTTTTCTACAATACATAATAGGCCATCATTACTAACACATGTTCATGAAAGGAACAGCTCAATAATAAATAATACTATACTGAATTAAAATATAATATTCCCCATCATAAAACAGTCCATACATTACAATTAAAATATATCTCTATTATTAATAACTACATCAACCCACCACTCACAAATACCAATCCCCACATCCACAAATAATCCAAACCACATACCAAATCCACCAATCCTAAATAATTAAAACCATCTTATAATATCCCAATTCCAATCATAATAATATATCAATATTTTCAAAATAATTAAAAACAAAATATACTTCAAGATTAATATATATTTACAATTCTAAGTTAATACTCCCATCATATATATACCTACTAGAATTACTACATACAATACTTAATTTATATTATAATCTAACGAAATTACGTTATTTTCGATTTGGCAAGAGAATTTCCTAACGTTACCGTACATGTATTTACTTTCCTAATAATATTTACACTCTTATAATGATCAGCAATTTAATTCTATCTATCAATCAAACCTATAATTAAAAATAGTAATAAAATAGCTAATCTCCCAATACATTAATATATAGATAATAAAAGATAATAATAAATAATATTATTACTAACATTACAATTAATTATAATAAAATTTAATTAAAAATATCTAATTCTAAAACTAATATTATTAATTACAACCAAACTGATAAATACGATTAAATGAAATGCACACAATCCAAATCAACAAAAATAACAATGAAATTTTCAACATACACAATATCATAATTAACTAGACATAACATCCTGCAACTAATTATTAATAATAAGTTCTCCAGGCTAACATCCAAATCACTAAACAACAAAATATAAACAAAAGGTTTTATTCAAAAATATAAGTTATTCCAAGTATTAACATTATTCTTATACATTTGTTATAATCAAAATAAATAATAATCAAAACAACATATTTTCATCTTAATAATTCCACACCAACCTATATAAATACATTTAGCGCAGTCATTCAAACTATAGGCTCAAATAAACTAAAAAATAGGAATAAAACAAAAAAATATCACACTCTCAAAACTCCATTACAATTAACATCAGTCACACAGTTAAAACCCAGGCAAACATCTCATAGTACCAGAGAACCTGCTCACACAAAATTACAAAAGTTCTCAAACTAATAGTTCCAAACAATAAGGAACACACTTCTAATCTAATCTATAAATACAACAATCACTACAAAAGAAAGATTTGTAACGGAAAACAATACTCCGCGCTTTCACGCGCAGATCTCACGACACAACAATTACTTACTCTATACCGGACAAACACTCAGAAACACGTTAATAAGAATGAAAGACCTATCACCTCAGAAACTACAATAAACTTATTCACCGTCTTCTGCCAAAACACGAACCTACCTGATGCAGACCGACAATCTCGACGGGCCCAAAGTGGATATTGATTATTTTTCTCGGCTTGACGAGTATAGAATTAAAAAGCAAAGCTGTAAATCCAAGACAACAACCCTTTCTATCCGTCAATAGTTTTGCAAAACCGTGAGAGCAGAAAAACAGGAACAAGAAGGAGGAGAAGACCCATACCGAACGAAGCATGACTATAGAACACACACACAGACGAATGAGGAAAGTCACTGACCACTCTTACAAATTACATTTGAAACACACCTCAATAACCCAAAGAACCGGCACATCAACGGAAAAAACTGAAAACAAGCAAACCCCCTAACTATACTCGAATTAGATCTTACGGAACCTTACACACTCGAGACACACTATTTGAGCGAGTAGGCCAAACTATATGATTCCCATCAACTACCTAGAAGAGAAGTTCTAAGATGAAAAGCAATTTAAATCTGTTGTGTTCATTTTTATGAAACTCATTTTGACAACACTTATGTGAACGTACACATATAACAATCAGTGTACAGCACATTACTTACAAAAAATTTATAATTGGCTACGAAACACTCACGGCTTTACACTCACACAATAATACCTAACTAACCATAATCACTCACAATAAATCAATAAGACCAATAAAAATATAATCAACCACTAATAAATCAAATAATAATAATAATTAATAAAAATAATATAATAATTATGCAAATGATTAATATAGAATACAATATAATAATAATAATATAAATATACTCAATCACCTCACAATAAATAATAAAATACATAACCTATAAATAATCATACATACATACATAAAATAAAAAAAAATAAAATAAAACCCTAAAAATAAAACATAATAAAATAAATCAATAATTAATAATAATTAATTCAAAAAATGTTGAGTTTCAATGACAGTTCATTAAAAAAGCACCCCAGCAAGTCACAATTTCACCAGTAAAAACCCTTTTAAACTACGTTTGTGACAACTCAAAAATTTAAAAAAAATACATCTTTATACATAATAACATTCACACAAACCAAAACTAGCCAAACCACATCCCCAATAACTATTCTCACAATTCTTCAAAAAAAAACAAACACCCCAACAAAACACTTTACCACCATTGTTTTTCTCACAAAATAAACAATATATAATCACAATACACTATACACATAAAACCAAATAATAACAACACAATAAATATATAAACAACTTAAATCTAAACACTATATAAAAACTATGAAGAGAATAGACTTACACATATAATACACTAACTTTACAAATACTAAAAATATCTACAATAATAATAACATACTACACTACAAAACTAACAATAAAACTATATTATAAAATAAATACACCTACCTAAACATAAATAATAACAGTAATTCTCCCAATACCACGCCCCTACTCCTCGAACAAATACCCGCTGAAACCCACAGCTACTAATTCCAACACCACAAAAATGTAACAAAAAAATGCATCATTACCAGAACCCCGAAACGACCATAATAATACTAAAATAATAATATAAATTCCACATAACAAATCCAATATAAAACATAAATAAATAAATCACCCTCTCTAAAAAATTTAATACCAATAACAAATGAAATCTTTAACACCAGACAAATAGACTCAGTATTACGCTCAAAAACGAGTTTACAAAAATTTCAATCCTTAAAATAACCCTAAAATCAAATAAATAAAATAAAACATAAAAATCCAAAATAAATAAAAGGAACAAATATAAAAGGCCGACCTCAATCAAAAGGTCAGAACCCTAAAAACTATAAACAACCATTAAATAACAATATCAATATCAATTAATAAAAACAATAATAAGTAATAATAAACATAACTTTATAAATACTACATAGATAACAGTATCAATCACAAAACCATATTCACAAACAGTTAACAAATAGGATAAATATATAGCTTTAATAACTAATTCATATTAGGATAATAACAGATCGATATCACAAACAAACAATAACTAAATAATAATATAATTTAATAAATAATAAACTAATAATAATAATAATAATACACAATAAAATACAATATAATAATAATACACAATAATAATAATAATATCATAATAATAATAAATCAATATAATACTAATTAATAATAATAATACGCAATACGTTAATATTTTATTAATTAATTGAAAATATAATAAAAATAATATATAATAGTCTGTAATAAAAAATTTAATATTATAACCCACAATTTACATTTAGCAATATTTACACTAACATTACACCCATATTCAAATTTTTAATTCACGATCGCACATGAATAATAATAAAAATCATAATAATGAATAATAACAATAATATAATAATACAATCAATATAATAATAATAATAATAAATTAATAATATATACATAATTAAACATAATATAATAATGATAATAATAATAATCTACATAAGTTAATAATAATAATAATAATAATAATATAATAAATATAATAATAATCAAATAATAATTAATAATCATAATAATAAATAATAATAACTAAAAATAATAAAAGAATAATACAATAATAACAAATAAATAATCAACATCAATCAAAACATTTATCATCCACATAAATAAAAAACTAAATAAAACCAAAATAATCATTTTCAAAATATTTATTATAATTTTTCTTGAACTCAATTAAAAGAAAAAAATTCTAACCTTAACATAAAATCTAACATCTCCCTTAATTGTATATAAACACAATTCATGGAATGGACATAAAAAAAATATACGCTAATATTAATCAAGCTTTGAAAGAATAAAAATAAAAGAACATCAAAAAAGATTGCCGGTTTTTGGAACCGGAAAAGAATAACAAACGATTAATTATTTACTAACCGGATAGATCAAAACACCAAAACGAAGCGTAAATAGAAATGAAAAAGAAAGAATGATCATTTAAACAATGAAAAAAGAGCCGCCTACACCAGACAGATCCAAAAACTGTTCAAAAAATACTAGAGAGACAAAGAGAAAGAAGTTTCAGTTGACCTCTTTTGTATAATGATAAAAAGGGCGATGAGGGAAAGAGGAACCAGAAAGATCATTGTATTTTTTATGGAGAAAAGAATTTCTAGTGTCACGGAGAAGAAATTGAGAGATCTTCATTTAATAAAGTAGGGAATATAATAAAATGGATGAGAATTCCGTGGAGCAGAGGTGACTGGAAACGAAAATGAATCACAACGAACTTTCCTGAAGTGACAAATCTCAAAGCAAAACTCTGGTGAAGATGTTGAATCTCGGATTCGAATGTAATGAGAATGATCGAATCTGAACATCTGCGGATGCGACCTTTAAAACTCTACGAATGTTTCGCAAATGTGGATTTTGGTAAAGATAGCTCTGTTGCAAGCCTATTACGTTCTTGCACAATAAGTATTTATATATAGGCCTAAAGGTTATTTAAAAATAATATTTTTAATAAAATGTAAAAAAAAATTCCATTTTTTAGCCATATGTCGAAAACCTAACGAGATCGATACTGACAATTTAAAAAGACTACAAGTCTACCCCAAATTATCATATACGTATATATACTATATATGATATATATTTATATTATTAATCAGACATTAATGTATAATTCTGTCTATATAAAAATATTACTAATATAAAAAAAATATACTAAAATATATAATAATATATATATATATATATATAATATATATATATATATAATAAACGTACTATAATATTAGGATAATACAAACTATATATTTAATAAATATATTATATATATTATATATATATACTATTATAATTATATAATAATATATATATCATATACTTATATAATACTATATATATATATATATATATATACTTATTATTATATATTATATATATATATATACATATATATATAATGTGTGTTGTGTGTTAGCTGTTTGGTTTTAAGTAATTCCTTTTATATAAGCTAATTCTTAAATAAAAATAATAATAATAATAATAATCAATTAATTAATCCAATAATATAATAATATAATAATTATAATTTAACTTCAACAATCATAAATAAATAATAATATTTATATAAAGCTAATCTTAAAATAATAATTAATAATAATAATAAAATAATAATAATAATAATAATAATAATACATATATAATAATAATAATAAAATAAACATAATAATAATCAATACATAATAATTAATAATAATAATAATAATAAAATTAATAATATGATAATATAATAATATATAATAATAATAAATAAATCATAATAATCAATAAATAAATTCTAAATCAATAATTCAATAATAATAATAATTAAATGACTATATAATCATAATATAAATAATAACTCCCAATAATAATTAATAATTAATAATTAATAAAAAATAATAATAATAATAATAAGAATAATGATAATAATAATAATAATAATAATAATAATAAATAAGTGTTTGAAAATATTTGGCAGGAAAGGCAGAAGAGAATTATTAATAATAATCCCTGAACTTGGACGTAATTTTTTTTTCAAATTAGCTGCAAACCTTTCTTAGAATTTGATCATAAATTAAAATTAAGCAAATATTAAAAGCAAATAAATTGAAGGAAGTTTTTTTTTTCTAGTTTATTTCTTGTTTTCTTTTCTAGTTTATGTATTTTATAAGCCTTTAAGTTTTTGAATTTGTATTTTAAGGAATTTCAAAATGAGAAATTGCAGTTTGAGGCTTCTTTGTTGGTAATGAAGGATAGCTTGGCTTCAGGAGTTTCTGACTAAGGTTAAGGATTTGGCAGGTTTTATTCTTAATATCTTCATTAAATTGCATAAAAAACTTTATTTACGAGTGTTAATTAACATTCGAATATATTCAATTATGCATTCAAAAAATAAGCTCCTTAAGACTAAGTGTCAAAGATCAACGTTGTGGTGTAATATAACCACATAGTGTTAACCCACTTACCACCAACATTTCCAAATTTCAATTTCAAATGTAAACATTTTTCTTCAGGCTAGATTGAGACTTTTTTTTCCAGCCATTTCTGTTTTGTGAAATTCTTTACACTTAACTGTTTTTCCTTCTTTATTTAACCTTCTTTATTTTAAAGCTTGGAACTGTTCCCACCTTAAAGGTTTGCACTATGTTGAACTTGGGTAGTTTTAACTACTCTTAATTCCCTCAATACTTCTCCTTGGATAGACTTTGACCACAAGTGGTGCCAAAATTAAAAAAAAAAAACTGTGGTATGTTCAATTACCAGATAAACTCACTATTTTCTAATTCGCTCAGCTTCACAACTGAATATTTTATTGAGAGCAAAACACCAAGTATAGCAAATAAACCATTTTATATTTCCACATCTGTAAATTCTCTTTGGTTGTGCCAAATTCATCTTTTTAACACTTTCTTGTAAAGGAATTAAAGAATTGCATTATTATATCCTCCAATAAAATTTGAAAGCAAGCACTCAACCCGTGAAGTTGTGAACGCAGTAATTTAATTAAATCATATGTAACTGGCAGGGGTGTATCATCCATTATAATTTGGGTGAGCGCCACACACAAATATGATTTGCAGTTCATTTTCAATACGATTTTTCATTTATTCGAGAGTAAATAATAGTTAACAGGTAGTCAGATACACACTCAAGCACACACACACACACACAAGCATAGCAGACCCTATACCTAAAACAGGATACAACCCTCGTAACTGGGTGTATGTTAAAGATAACGACAATACAAATTTAAATAACTTAATAAATAGGTCATACATATTTAAAAACTACTAAAACATACGTTCAGAATAGAATTCTAAAACGTGAATTGCAACGATAAAATATTCACATATTTTTTACATAACTTGAAGACATTTAGTAATATTTTGCTTCTAAACTTAAAATGATTTGATCAATTAGGAAATTGCAGGAAACTATTTGAAAATATATATCAGCTACTATATATAATATACTAACAATAAACAATAATATAAATATACATACAATACTATATTAATAATATATATACTATATACCTATATCAGATATATATAATCATATCATAATAAATATATAAAATATATATATATCAATAAATATATCATAACATACCTAATCTATATATATATATAATATATACTAAATAACTTAATAATACCAATATATAATAATATACAATAATACACTGAAAAAATTGAATTTGGAAACACTAGAAATTCATATGGACATTTCTGGTCAAGATTAACAAGCCTTCTGACCTATATTCTATCCTGATATACTAACTATACTATAGCCAACGCCCTCTCAAAATTCATTCCATAATCCCCCATTCAATTTTTGGTCTGATATGGAACAGAAGATCTCTCCCTGAGAGAATACCAAGAAGGTTAACCACACGGCTCTATTTCTGGAGGGAAAGACATCTGCAAACCTAATCTATATTTTGAATAACGTACTTATGTCTGCAAAAAAATCCTCGGGCGTATTCATTTGGGAAAAAATATTTGAACATTATAGAAGACAACATGATTTTTTTATATTCAAGGATAACTAAAAAAAAAATCTGAACAGACAAGCCGTGAGTGAACTGTAAAGTATTTTACCAAATTGGCAAGTTGGTCTAATAAAAATTTTTCCAGTTTTATAAAAAGTTAGACAGAAATATAGTTTCGCGTATATTCAAAACACACAGTTCTGGGGGGGAAAAGGGGGAAATACGGAAAACAACAAAGCTGTTCAGAAAATGATTTTAAAAGAAAGTGTTCAAAGAATGCTTCCCTCATGAAGGAAAATGTAGAACGCCCCATTCTATTAAGACGCATAAAGGGGACATCAATTAAAAAATAAGATGCCTACGTCAAGACCAACACAAGATTTATCTTTAAGACTTTTAGTAATATACTGTCCCGAAAAAACTGAAAAGTGATTTGCAGATCATAGCCTATAAGAGTTCGAAAATTTAAACATGATGAACAGGAGAACATACTTTCAAGAATCATCACAAATTTCGAAAAGATCTTAAAAGAAAAAGTCTTTTAACGAACAAATAAACGGTGTAGCTTCTACCGCTTTTTCCTTACTCCAAATTGAGCACCAATCAAAGGAAAAATAAAACACATGATGGTTGTATCTACAAACAACCAACATAAAGCTGCAGGTAATACATGCGAGCCATTCTTTCTCGCACATCCAATTGAGGTACGCAAAAAAGGTAATACAGACTATAGAAACTTATCATATGTGAAGACACGCCACTATTTAACACCATCTCCACGCGCTTAACTTTGAACCACTAAACTCATCAAATCGTAAAATTGAAGCACACACAACCTCACAAACTATAAATAAACAGACCATAATGCCCGTGGGACGGTAAATCCGGTGTCATAAACACCATAGTATTAATAAATAATAATATTATAAATAATAACAATATAGAATATATATAACATATAATATAAATATACTATTAACTAATACAATAAAAGCATAAATATATAATAAAACCTCAATACAACTCATCAAATAACACTAATATTACCTAAACTATAAACTACTAATATATACTAAACCTAAATATTTTACTATAATATACTATTAAGTATTCCCAGCAAGGGTATAAAATAAAAAACTGAAAAAGAATTAACACAATTAGCACAATACGCAGACAATTAAATAAAAACAAGACGTATTACATACTGTAGAAGAAACATTTAATCTTATGTTTGAAAGGCAAAACTATAAGAGACACATAATTTGCTAATGGTATTTTATAGCCCAAGAACGATTCAAATGGAAAAAAATAACATCTTGCATTTTATATCTCCCCATTGACATCATTTTTCAAAATAAACTCGCTGAAACGTATAAAATCTTTTAGAGTATAAATTTCAGTTTAAACTATATATTTATTTTGCGTTCCTTCTCATTCTTATTTTTTAACATACTTCGAACCAAAACACATAACAATATGGTCCTACTCTAACTTATGATAAAAAAGGATTGAAGGTTTTGGTAAAAAAAATAATTTTAACAAAGTTATTTTATATTATTCATGAGTTGATGTAAAGCCATGAATTCAACCACACACAACTCAGTCCATCATTTTGAAGCTGGAACTAGCAGCATGGAGCGAGCTCTGGAGTCTGGGAGTTGTTGGAGCCAAAAACCTATAATGTGGAGACTGAACCAAAAAAAAACCTACTATAAAATGGGATTTAGAGCCGGAGCCGGATAACATTAAAATCTTGGAGCCGGAGCCGGAACCGGAGCCGGAGCAGGAGTCGGAACCAGGTATTTTAGAACGATTCAGTCAGAGCCGGTAAAAAAAAAAATACCAGCTCCTCAGCCCTGGTAATGAACACTGAAGAGATGGAGGGGGCGGGGGAACTTCAATAATCATTTTTCACTCCTTCAGGTACCTACTAAAGACTTATTCCTCCTTCCTCAGGTTTTATCAAAGTAATCCCAAGAGGCGGAAATCTCATTTAAATTTAGAATATGATGGAGAAGCGTCAAATGGGCGCAGCGTCTCAAACACGCCATTCTGAACGACTTTGATTGTCTAATCTATCTGATATGCTAATTACTCATATCTTTCTTCACCCGTGCGCATACATTCACAATTTCACATACATACACGTCAATTTATGTTGTATGTACTCATGTTTCATTGCTTGTGTATGAGCATGATGGTAATATTTGTTCAGTATGTATTTTTTTTTATGGGGAGGAAACATCATTATAAAACTTTACATCTCCTCTGCAACATGCGTCCTCATATATATATATATATATATATATATATATATATATATATATATATATATCTCAATATACATATTTATTTATATATATATATATATATATATATATATATATATATATATATATATATATATATATATATATATATATATATATATATATATATATATATATATATATATATCTAAATATATATATATATATATATATATATATATATATATATATATATATATATATATATATATACATATCTCAATTATGATTTTATTACAAAAGGAAGAAAATCTTCTATGGAGAAAAAACAAATATTATTTCAATAATAATGTGTTTATACGTCAAGCTTCTCCAAACCATATTACCTCTCTGAATCGAAGAGAGAGAGAGAGAGAGAGAGAGAGAGAGAGAGAGAGAGAGAGAGAGAGAGAGAGAGAGAGAGAGAGAGAGAGAGAGAGAGAGAGAGTAGGAATGTTTCTCATGTCCGTTCTATTTATAGACTTCATATGAATCTTTAAGTAAAAAACAACAGCAAAGATGATGAAAATCATTTAGTCATTCACATATTTTGTGTTATTTTCCAATCTCTCATTCCGAGATTTTCTCTCTAACCACAGTATTATTCCTGTCTCTTTAGATGCCAACATTACGACTGCAAAATATCTATGCGTTCACGTGTATAAATATACACTTATTTGTACATAAATACACCCTCATACATAGACAAGCACACGAATACACACCTATGTTGTTTTGCTTTCGTTCGCCTCGAAATAAGGAGTATTTGCTCTTCGATTAGCTTTGTCCTTGAGGATCAAAGGAAAGGATAAAAACAAAGCCAGAATAAGAATGGAAAGATAAAGAACTAAATAGTAGTCAAGAAGAGCTAAAAAAAAGTCAAAAATAGCTAAAAAGGAAGCCAAAAATACAAATGGAAAGAAAAGAGCTAAAGAGTAGTATAAAAAGCTTAAAAAAAGAGCTACAAAAAGGAGTTAAAAATATAGCTAAAAAGGAAGAAAAAAAAAAAAAAAAAAAAAAAAAGAAAAAAAAGCTAATAAAAATCTAAAGAAAGTCAAAAAGGCGTTAAAATGCTGTAGATTTATTGATGCTAAAAGTACATTCTTGTCTCTTTCTGATAATATTGAAATGTCAAAGACTTCTGCTATGGTCATCTCTTTGTCTCTAACCAACCGAAAATTTTATATATATATATATATATATATATATATATATATATATATATATATATATATATATAAATATACTCCTTCCTTCTTCATACCAGCGCCCTTATATATATATATGTGTTTCCACTCCCTTGCTCAATGTATACCAAGAAAACATCAGCGGTCTTAAGTAGGGTAGCTCTGGAATATATAATGATTAGAATCTCCGTCTGGAAAAATCTGCCTAGAGTGACATAGCCACGTTCAGCTGAAGAGTCTATCTCCAGAAAGGAATGTAGATGAACTAATTAATGAACTAAGATGGATTAACTGGAACCTAATGGTATTGTATGCATTATAAAACCAAGAAAACAAAAAAATGACATCTAAAAACGAGTTTATAATGTACCGAGCTACATAGGAAATAATGACAGAGAGATTAGTACGTTTTCTTTATTGCTGTAACTTTGAAAATGTTGAAAATAGAAGGAAAATATCAGATCGAATCTTTAAAATTATAATTTAATTCGCACGTAGACATGTAATTAAAACAATTCAAATTTACTTACCAACTTTGAGTTATGCAGAAGAGGAACTTGAACATTTCTATTAGATACTTTCCAGCTGACGCAGAGGAAATCTTTACTACAAAATAATTTGGGCTATTTCATGTGCAAATAGATTAAATTTTATCTATCTTTAAGTAGTAACACTACTGATGTGATAATTTGAGAGCTGATGGAATTTAGAAGGATTGAACCAATTTATACTGAACTCATTTTACAAAGAAAAATAAATACAAAATAGACTTGAAGTGTCCTAACGGTACTAAATACATCAATACATCGACAAACAATAAATCTTCTGGTCTCTAGCACTAAGTAAGTGACACTGAAGTCATCGCTGAATGGTGAGTTACAAGTTGCAAAGATATCTCGAAACTGGAAAGAAGTCTTTATTCAACGACAGGCTACCTTGAACAGAGACGCCTGCACCTCTAT
>JABUQX010106210.1:0-18669 GCA_015478945.1 Trachelipus rathkii | reverse complement strand
ACAATACTCTATTACAGGCCTAACATAGCTATTATACAGTTTACTTATTACTTCCCTTGCTCTGTAAACAACATTGCGATTTATTATGCCAGCATCTTATTAGCTTTAATTCTAGCTTCCAAACACTGAATTAGCTACTTTCAAATTACTTGCTTATAATTCAACCTAAATCTTTTTTCTGGTCCACAGACTCAAGCCAATCGCCATTCATATCGTAGTTAAAACTTTTATTTGAGTATAACCCAAGGTGAAGAACCTTACACTTTTTACTATTTAAAATTCATTTGCCACTTATCTCCACCCAAGAAAGTTTATCAAGAATATTTTGAATATTTTACTGCATCTTGAATTCCTTACTGAGGTGGCCACTTTAGTATCATCTCCAAACTTAGAAACCTTGCTTTAAGTCCCTGGTCTGAATCATTTATATATATGAGGAACAGTAATAGTGGCCCAAGCACTGAACCTGTGGGACACCACTTCCTTCACTTATTTTCCCATGATGAGTTTATCCGATTTAGTTTGTATCACACTGTTTTTCTATTTCGCAACCCCACTCTTTTAAATCCAACCCCATGTGTACCACTCCACCTATACCACATTGCAATTACTTCTCATCAGCCTTATGTGGGAGACCTTATCAAAAGCTTTACTAAAAGTCTAAATATCCAATATCAACCTGGACATCTCCTCGGTTCAATGCAGTCAGTAATTAATTCCATAAATTCTAAAAGGTTTGTCTGAAGCATGACCTACCCTTTCTGAAACGTGCTGGGAGTCATACATACTGTGTATCTTCTAAATATTTCTCTTATAGATGACCTTTCAGTAACTTTTGCAGAACCTTTACAACCAGAGAAGAATGTTAAGCTAACTGCGCCTAAATAATTTCCCAAAGCTTCCTTACTACCTTTCTTATATAAAAGCACAACATATGCTGTTTTTCCAGTCATCTGGTACCTCACCAAATGTTATACGATCGCTTAAACTCAAATACAGTGCCTTGTGCAAATGCTGATCACTATCCTTCTTTCAGAAGTTCTAGCCATATATCCATGAGGCCTGCAGCTTTTCCTGGATCCAATATGGTCTAAATAAACGTTTAAATATCTTCCTCTACGTCAGAAATTCAAAATTCTGTAAGTCTATTTGTTACATCCATACAAGAACTATTAGTCTCTCCAAACTATTATCTAATATTTCCTCTGTAAACACTGAAGCAAAATAAGCATTGAAAATGTTGACCAACTCCTTATCTGAACTCACTAAATTTTCATCAATTTTAATTGGACCAATTGTCCTATTCTTACTTTTAAATTTATAAAAAGCTAAAAAACTTTCTTCGGGTTCTTACGTACTATATCCTTGCTAAATTATATTTCTGCCTCTCTCCTTTTGCCTCCTTATTGATGGTGTTAAGTTACGTTTCTGATTTTTCCTATTAATTTTTCTAAAGCTATCTTTCCCTATTACTCCTTCGAATATTTTAAAAAACTGCTACCGCTTTTCATTTATTTTATCTCTTATCTCTCTATTCAACCAGACAGGTTTCTCTTCGCCCACCCTAATGGTTTATCTTTAAAACATACTGACGCGAATATTCATTAAAATTTGCTTAAAATGTTCGCACACCACATGATAAAACAGTTTGGTCTTTAAACTCTTATCCCAGTCAATATACTAGGCATGTCTCGTAATTTGGTAAAATCACCCAATTTCTGGAAAGTCTAAGATCCTTTCCTTATTAACTTGCAAATTGGGCCCAGATATCACATTCTATATTAATCTAATTATATTATGGTCACTAAGTCCTAAATTCTCTTCAACTCTAACCTCACCCACCATACTTTTAGTTAATATTAAGTCTAATAGTGTATCGTGTCTTGTGGGTTCATGGACCATCTGGCACAAAAAGTTATTTAGTATACAATTTATAAATACTGAACTACTTATGGGTCTGGTATTAGACAAGGAATCCTCCATTTAAATGCCAGGAAATTAAATCCCCATTATGAACTATACCTTTTTCTTACTGTGGCATGCTGCCTCAAGATTCTTGTTAACAATTTCTTGAGTCTAATTCCTTGACTCTGGCACAGAGGTTTCATAAAATGTCCCTCATTCTATATGATGTATTAACATAGGATATCTACCCATACCGATTCAATATCAATGATTAGTTTTACGAAGTCAGTCATTAATAAGATTGAATTTGGCTTTAATATAAAGCGCGCACACCCCCCACCGCGTCTTTCCTCTACGCTGGTATAAATAAATGTGAATATCCGTCTATTATCATATTCCTGATACGGAGTTCTTCCATATAATTCCTTCATTAACGCCATGCCTCCAGTTATCAATCAATCGTAAGAATTCTCATTTTTATGGTAATACAATCAGCTCATCTTTTTTTATTTTCTAAGGCCTATGAGCATTTGGTATAAAGCATTTTAGTATCGAAATGCGTTTATTTTTTATTGCCTATCATCGCTTATATTGAGCCTGTAACACTAGTTTTTAATTTATATCACCACTATTACCGTTACCATTGCTATTATTCGTATCCAGATTTAGCCCATCACCCCAACTTTACCTATTGTTTTTTGCTAAACAAGTCTCCAAACTGGTGCTTAAAAGCCAACACCTTTACGACTCAAGTGAATCCATCTGCTGCAAAAAGAACTTTATCCAGAAAATTCTCTCCACAAATCCAAAAACTAATATTTCTGAGAAAACATAAACCTAATCCTTTCATTTACAGCCTAAAGCCCTACTCCCATTTCCTGACTGCATCCTAAACCTAGGTAAAAATCCCAGAAATCATGCACCTTCTTCCACTAGCTTTCATCTTCTGAATCAATCTCCTATAATCTTGCTATTAATTCTTCTGACCTTCTATTTCCTATATCATTTGTACCCACATGCACAATCACATCTGAATCAACATTTGTAGAATCATCTCTCTATCTATCCTAATTCCACGCATATCACTCACTCTGCACTGATAACATTATCTCACGTTTCTTTTTATTCTTACTTTGAAAAGTCCTATTTAGGTATCGTATCATAGAGTCTCCAATTAGCAATTTGATCAGTCTCCCTTTAGAAACTCAACATTAGCATTGGCACTCTCGTGATCCCCTCCCCATACTGGAAGACAGTCGACTGTTACTGCGCACAGCTGATCTGACTTGTCGAGATCCTCAATCTTAAACTATTATTTCTAAATTCCTCAACTCTATATTCATCTGCAGACCTATTTTCAACTACTTTATCCTTTTCCTCCTCATCTTCCTGCCTAGGTGAATAACTATTCCTGTCTACCCCTATATCCCGTCCTCCTCGCCTCGACTATCCCTAACTAAACCTATTTTTTGACGACTATCTCCATTTCCACTCAAGAATGTACAACTTCTTTCAATTCATTTATATTTTCACTCAGTCTTGCAATCTTCTTCCTTAGCAACACATTCTCTGCTTCACAACCACAAGCAGGGCAGTTATTCCACACTATTCACCTTCTTCCAGTCCCACAGTTATCGACACAGAGCATACATACTTAAAATTATTATCAAATTTACTACCTTGTACCTACAATTTAAGCCAACTACAGTTTAAATATCGTTAAAGCCTAAAAAAAATAACTAAGTATCTTTTAAAACAAGTTAAAATTTTAAACAAGCTTGTTTTAAGTATTGCTAAAGCCTAAAAAGAATAAACTAATGATCTTTAAAACAAGTTAAAAATTTGAACAAGCCTTATATTCTAGTTAGCCAGGCAGGGAATATATAAATAATTATTAATAATTTATTATTATTATTTTTTTTTTTTTATTTTATTTTTTTTTTTTTATTTATTTATAATGGTAGGGCCTAACAGTTCAAGTCCATACTATAAGGTTTTAAAAATGAATATAAGTATATATTGTATCTTACATTAGCCTTACCCTGAAAATTTGTTGTTTTCAAGATTTTTTTTGCTCCTTGAATAAGATTTTGATAGTCCCTTAGTATAGACTCATGCTATCTTGGCTTGTTGTTAAACCTAGCACTTTAAATTCTTAGTTAGGTTAAATTTGATGGTGAGAATGGTAAAGAGAAAGAGAGTAGATGATAGTAAAAATATTTGATAAAGAAATGAAGAAAAGTGTATCCTCTGATACTCCTTTTACATTTTGATTTTTAAATTTGGATTACACAAACACGACTAAAAATAGTACCGCTTTTGAATTAGAAGTGATTGTCCACAATTGTCGCAAGACATTGTGATTTTTTTTAGTGAAATTTAGTGAAATCAAATATTGTAAAAGTAGACAAAATATTATAAATATCTGCCTAAAGACTAAATAATAATAATACGATACTGTATATAAGCAAATAGTTTTATAAAAAATCCTAAAGAATAAAATACTATACATCCTAATAATAAAATGTACTAAAAGTAAAGCAAAATAGAAGAGATATGTGGAGTATATAATAGTTTATTATCCTCCACTGAAGAGTTTGCTAATGAAAACCCAATTGCAATTAGAAAGAGATTAAATTTTTTACAAATCAGATAAATTCCTGCGAAGGAATTCCTTGACACTTGACAGCAGCCTGTCTAAAAGGTCTTTCTTTGACTGAATTGAGCTGAGAAATTTGATTCTGTTGAGAGTCAAGTTGAGGTTGAATTTATACCTGAAGTTGAAGGTTGAACATCTACAATAGCAAGTATCACTATTACTTTGAATAACTGAATTTGAATTTGAGGGATTCAACTTGATCTGTATTTTCATGGTTTTGACATCTGAATTGGAGAGATCACTGCTTGCTTCAGCATCAATTTCTCCACAGGAGGACAGAGTGGGTAATAGATAACTCCAAAGGGTAGAGATGACAAAATAGAATAGTGACAGGTTTGTCCATCTCCCTTTTTTAATAGACACACTCCTGATGCTTACGTCATCACCACAATGACTTCCAGAATCTCTACCAAAACAGCCAGAAGGGTCTAGGCTATAGGTGTGTCGTATCAAGAACTAACCCAACCTGTAATTCTGTTCGTCCACTCTGACTGATAGAGATCTCTACTAGTCCTGGCGCAAGTATTTAATAGGTAAACTCATACCATCAGATTCCTGAAAACGTCTCCAAAACTTCTTCCTTGAGCAGTTGAGTTATGAGCTAGTCTTTGTTGTTGAGGGAGGAAGTTCTTTTCCAAATGGGGGTGGAATACATTCATTGAATATGAGGTGTTGAATTGCCATAAGGGCTTCAAAAAGGAATGTTGGAGGCAATAACTTCCAATCATTATCTGAGCTATAGGTTAAAGCCTTGAACTGATAACATTGGTGATATTTGAAAAACTTGTTAACAGTTGAAAGTAGGTTAAGGTTGCTTTACCTATAGTTTTTATAGAGACATCCCTTAACTGTTCGTATCAATTCTCTCCAAAACTGTCCCACCGAACTGGATATAGGCTGGGAATCTTGTAATCGTTTGACTGTTATTGATACGACATATGTTTCGGAGAACATATTTGAGAGCAAAGATTCTAACCAGTACTATTTCACTTGTGTTGAAAGTTCCCTGGCATTATCTGAGTACAAATTGGATGGTATGCCATATATATTTGTGAAACGTTTGAATGAAAGTTATAAAGGATTCAGTGGACATATCTGGAAGGATATCAACATGAATAGGTCTGATATTAAGGCAGGTGTAAATTAATAGATACATTTTTTGAAGTTCCTTATTATCAATTTTTACAAAGAGATCTCCTGTAAAGTCCAAACCAGTATGCTCAGAAGGACGCACAGAATTAACTCTATGATGAGGAAGATTAGTAATTTTTGGATATTTAAAGGGAATACTGTTAATTTTTTTTGCAAATTATACATTCTGACAAAACATTCTTTACAGCCTGCCTGGCCTTTGTAATCCAGAAGCCATTATATCTGATGAAGTTGATAGTGGTTTGAACACACCCAAGTGTGTTTTACCTAAATTAAAATTTTCTTATATTTGGGGGCAAATAGATGATCCTTGCCTAGAAGAATTGGATTTATCACATCATCATTATATAAAAGTGTCTTGGCAATTCTCCTTTTGAATCGGATGAGGCCTTTATCATCTATGAGTAAATTAAGTTGATTGACTAGCAGTGGAATTTCATCCTTTTTAGGATTTTGGAGAAATAATATTTCCTTAGAAAAACAATGCTGCTGCATTATCTTCAACCAATAGAGTTGGGTTTTGTCACTCACAATTTTTACTCACCAGCTTACTTCTAATTGATTGAATATTTTTTGAAGTATACCTATAAAGCCTTATGCACACTTGATAACTCTGTAAAGAGAAACATAAGATCTGGGTAACAACCACAGAGTGTGACATGTAAGATCATTTCCTTATTGGCCTCAGACACACATCGAAGCTTCTCACTATATAGGCCACTTGAGACTTGATCTTGAGCAATCCAAGGAGACCCTTAAGCCTTAATGGCATATTTGAAAGAAAAGTAGAGATTGTAACACCTATTGGGCTAATCAGACCTGTGGTCAAAAGCCAGTACTTGAATGTATAGCATAAGGAAGATGGACTTACCTTGTACTCTTGTTTCAAAACTTGTTATTTTTGATTGCAGTTTCTTTGAGCCTATTTTTTACAAAAACTATTTTTATATTTTGCTTTCCGGACAGGAGCCATGAAAAAGCATTGAGCATCTGCAAACACCTTTATGCTTTTGAACTGAACATTAGGAAATTCTGATAATATTGATTTGATCCACTCAAAAAATAAAAAACAGATGACGAACTCTAAAGAAGGGCAAAGCCCTAGATTTGAGTGGGGCCACCTTGGCCTTTATATGAGATATATTTTCAAACAGAAAAAGTTGGCTTGGTAGGAAACTTTCAAATCTAACAAGACGCTGAAAGTGTGTATATCCCAGAATATGAATAAAGAATTTGTGGAAGAAGGTGAGAAAGCACACCTTTCAATGCAATATTGTGCGCCAATTTACTTGAAATCTGATACACAGGGAGAGGACCACAATCTAAAACCTGCCAGAAGGAAGCGCTCTCTCATCCCCAATGAAGCCTAATTAAAAACCAATTAATTTCGCTAAGTTAATAATCGGACCTCTTAAAGTTACGGGTAAAAAGATATTTAGAACGACAAAAACCTTTGGACACGCTGAGAAGACAAAACCACCTTTGGTATTTGGCATCAGGCATTTATCGAAAATTTTGCTAGTTTGTAACTTATCTGCTATTGAGATTTGAAAAGATAATCCCAAGAACTTATCTTTCTTAACTCCTGATGTTAACTATTCTACCCTCTTTCTTCGCATAACAGCCTTAATTGATCATTATTGAGTCCCAACTTCTAAGTTGGAAATCACCATCTTCCATTCTTTTGTTGCTCATTTCATCTGATGAAAGTTCCTTTTAAATGTTGTAGATCATTGCCACTAATAATTAAATTATCAACAAAAAATTATTCAATAGAATCGGAGTACATGCATCATCCTTAAAAGTTTTGCTCCAAAAAAGAAAAAGCAATTGCGGTCTTCGATAAGATTTAACTATCTGAAGGAAAAGCTTGCTTTATATCTCGGTCTTATATCATAACGAAAACTGATATGATTCTGAAACTTTCGAAATAAATTCTAATTCCAGTGTTAATATCTGGTCCAGTATAGGCTGCCTTATTTAGAGATGGAAAAGAGTTAATGTTTAAAAAGAAACGGTCTTTAAACACAGGCCTGACCTATGTTGATACTTGTGAATCAGTTTATATAACAGGTCTGTGAGGAACCCAAATCTAAGTTTTATATTCAGAGGGAGAGAGTTACTCTGAACTCTTCAATAATTACCATCAAGTAATTGTGCTGACAAGAAATTCAGTAAGAGTTACATGTGGTTTTCTTCTAAATTTCATGAACTGTTTCAGTACTGAAGAGCAATGTTATAGTTTTGAGGGCAACAAGGGAAGTTATCTTCAATCCATGGAAGATCTATATGATATTTTTACCCGTCTTTAACTCTATTACCACCTCTTGAATTCTTTCAATCATGCTTTCAAATCATCTTCGGAATATAATGAATACCTTCAATCAACAACTCCAAATTGAACATGTTTTCTAATCCTTGCTCTACCTCTGAATTAGTCTAGAATTTGGCTATGAAAGGACTAAAATAAGAGTGAATATGATTTTACGACTGCATTAAACCAAATTGGCTTAACTTGCAATTGATTTTGATTATGCGATTTGATTTTGATTTTGAACAAATTGATGGTGGATTGAAACTCTTATTTTTTTATTGTATGTAAATTAGTAATATTTCAAATGGTACAATAATAGAACCATCTCTTACACTTAAAAGCAGATCCACTCTACATTAATCAATTCTAGTTCTGAGGCGAACATACTCTTACTAAATCAATGACCTATTAAGGCATCCAAACTCAAAAAAATAATATTGTTCCAATCCAGAATTATTAGGGTCAATTTGTAAGATTTGTTTTCTTAAATTTACTCTCAGCCTGAGTGATCTACAAACTTAATCTCATAACTTAATAATTGAAGATCCTCATCAATCAAGAGAGGAAGGGTGAAAAAAAACTGGTCCATATATACATCAAGAGCAATCTCTTGCAATGCGGTTGTACACCTGAATAGGTTTTGACTATTCGTATTGGTGCTTTGATGATTTCTCTACAGATATAATTAAGTTTGTCAAGCCCTCTTTTAGAAAGATAGGACCTTTGTGCCAGCCACAGTCGACCAGGCCAATCGAACTGATGTGTCGAACTTTACCTCTACCGACCCTCAATATGTAATTTGATTATAGCAACAAATTATAAATTGTTGGTGCTTTGGTCAAAACTAAGACATACATTTGTGAAGTAGTGGGGCTTATCCCTTCGTTACAACTAGAGCCCGGAGTAATATGGGAGCGCTTCATTGACAAACTTGGCAAACAGAATGAAGTTGATCTCTAAGCCAGTGGACAACTCATCTGCAGTCATGTCTAGACTTGACATTTACTGCCATAAGCTTATTCATAAAATATCTTTTAATTTTTTGAATCATAGGTGAAAACATTGCACAATTTGTCATCAACATAACCTTGATGAACAAAACTTACGTGATTTTGGATAACTTTTGATTTAGAAGTGAGAGAATCCAATTACTATAGAAGCTTCATTTTCCAGCTATATTAGTATTCACATACTGTAGATGATTCTGCCAAAGCAGAAATTGATAATTAGGACTAATTATTAGATTTTAAGGACTCATTTGTCCTTTAATTTTCATTATTTTATAAACTAACAATATAATTCTTATGCGGAAACTATTTATATTATATCTAAATTTTGAATTCCTTTTTCTTCGTAAACTCATACTCAAATTTCATTTATATTATGAATTTGACGTTTAAAAATATTTTGATAACTTCATTTTAGTTCTATTTTTTTTTTAAATTCAGGGGTAATTAGATAAATTCAACCCGCGAGTAATCTCCTTTTACTATCACATTAGTCAATTGTGAGATAAAACTATGTGGCAAGTTACTCGTAACCCTAGGTGTGTATATAGGGACTTCTTCAAGTTATTTGATGTTCTAACTCTCAAGCTCATATATTACTGAGATAGCATTTTTATAAATAAACATTGTCGCCAATCATTGTTACCATAATACTAGTTATTTAAAAAAATTATGTATTTTTTATTTAATTTCATCAATGATAAATTTTTTCATCGTAGAAACATTTTTTATCTAGAAGTTACGTAGCCTCTCATCTACAAATCACTGTCACTAATTAAGAAGATTGTGCGAATTCAGAGAGCGTTGCTTTCCTTTAATGTATTTTTTAAAGCAGTGAAGTTTAATGGATTCATTTAAATTTTCTGTGCAATTTTACAAGGAAGCTTGAAATTTTAAGAAATGAAGATTTTATAAGCAAACTTATCAGTGTAAATCTAAGGAGAAAGAAACCACAATCTATAGCTCTAATTATAGCTTCACTATCAAATGTATGTGCAAGATTTGTTTTATCATGGGAGGTGATGGCATTTTCTCATCCCTTAGATTTGAATTGGACTTAATCTAAATGTAATTGAAGACATTGGCTACTGGAATCTGACGTATCTACAGAGCTCCTCGTTATGAAACCTCAGGAATGAGGAAGGTTCAATTTCATTATCAATATAGTATAATTTTATTATTATTATTAGGGATGTTTAATATCTTTTAACAAGGACTTTACTTCCTCCACAAGATTTTTTACATTAAATTGCATCTTTAATATCTATATCGTCAGTAGGCCTACTCTCTATCTCTGACTAAGAATACCTCATACTCTACTTGTGCCTTGAGCGAATGAAATGGCATGACACTATAGGCCTTAGATTTTTTTATTAACTTTATCTAAAGGGCTTGTATCTCTGGCGTTCGACATTTTCGCTGAAAATTGGCTAGAATGACCCAAGGACAATGAAACCTTGATGATGAGGAAACATCAAGGATTTTTATATAACAATCGAAATAATTTATACTTGAATTATGAAAAAGGTTTATAGAAAACCAAAAAAAAAAATTAAGTTGGAAAGTTTGAAAAGTTTTGAGAAACTTTGAAATTGAATATTTTGAGGAAAAAATGAAAAGTCCTACACCAGGCCAAATTATTTGATGCTGAAATTTGAAAAGGTCTAGAAGACCAAAAAAATTTTAAATTTGAAAGTTTGAAAAATGAGAAAACATAAGCAGGGTTGGGGATTTTTTGATTTTTTAGTATAAAATAAATTTTCATTTTTTGATTTTTTTTGATTTTTTTTATTTTTATTTTTTTTTCAGATTCGTACGTCACGCGAAATATATATTATATATTTATATATATTAATACTATATATATAGATTAAATATGGTACCTTATATAGATTATACCTATATGTAACTCTCTACTAGTAAGTATATACTGCAAAGTTTATATACGTTATACTTAATAATATATATATCTACTACCTATACTTCTACTATTATTATATATATATTTAGTATTTTATATATATATAATATATAAATTATTTATATTATAAAATGATATAGTATATATATATATATAGCTATTTATATATAATATAATTATAGTATATATATATATATATATATATATAGTATATCTATCCTTCCATTTAGTTTATTAATAATATATAATTGATATATAATTATAATATACTATATATTATATATATTGTTAAGATATATATATAGATATCATATATATAAATATATATATATATATATAATATATATATATATATATATATATATATATAGTACTATATATATATATATATATATATATTTTATAATATATATATATATGTGAGTATATAGTAGTATGATATAATAATTATATATATATATATTATAATATTATATATATAATATACTTATATACTATATATATAACATATATATTTATATAGATAGCTATATATCAGAACTATATATATATATATATATATATATATATAAAGAGACACTAGAGGGAAGATATCGCAGTAATCTAACTCATAGAGTGTCCATATCAACCATCAAAATAAGAATTAGAATAATTTTTTAATAAATAATTAATTGTAATTATTAAAGAGCAGGATTGGCACAGAAAAAGAATCAATTGATTTTTCAACTGATTTTTTCACTTGATTTTTGCTGCCAAAAAAATCATGATTTTTTGCTTTGATTGATTTTTTATATAATTTTTTAATTTTTTTGGATATATAAAGTGATTTAATTTCATAGAAATAAAAAAAATCTAGCAAAAGTAATCTCATCATAGCAAGCGCTAGCTCTTTTTCAGGAATTTTTGCTTTATAAAAAATGTCAACAAACGTCCCTGATAAACACGAACGTTTATTTCCAATTGCTTACTATTATCCATTCATATTCCACAATAACACTCTTCAGGTGTTGCTCGTTTCATTGTCATAGTACTATAAAGCCCTATTTTAAAGATATTGAATCGACTCAGAATTATGGGGCTAGGTTAAAAATTAATACTCAATCGAACTTATAAAATAAAAAATATTTTGTTTATAAATTAATTTCGCAGAAAGGTCGTGACGTCACGATTCTCAAAAATCCAAAAAATCCAAAAAATCAAAAATTCATTTTTTCTCAAAAATCCAAAAAATCCCCACCCCTGATTACATTATAGTACTCCTATAATTAAGAAGCCGCATGGTCGCTTACCTAAACTGTCCCAGTCATCCAACAATAATTAATAATTAGAATTAATAATTAAATAACCCACATTGCTCCCTCTAGAATGTCCCAGTCAATCCATTATAATTACTAAATAGGAATAAAAATTCAAAGCCGAAGGGGCCTATCTAGACTGTCGCGCGAGGTCAACCCATTATAGTGTCCCAGTACACCCATAATAATTAATAATTAAGAGACTGCATGATCCTCCCGCTCTAGTAACGTCCCAGTTAACCCAATAATTTATATAAGAAACAAATACTTAAGAAGGCGCTATAGGTCCTATTTTTAGACTGTCCCAGTCAAACAATAAAAATTAATTAATAAGAAGCCGCATTGGGCCACTCTAGAATGTCCCAGTCAACCACTATAATAAATAATAAATAAGATATAATACTTAAGAAAGACAGTATGGTCCTTCTTAGACTGTCCCAGTCAACCCAATAATAATTAAATAATGTAAAATAGTTAAATTTAAAGCCATGACCATTCTAGAAATGTCCCAGTCACTCATAATAAATAAGAATAATTAAACTTAAGAAGCAGCATGGTCCTTTTTGACTGTCCCAGTCAACAATAAAAATAATAATTAGAAGCCGCATTGGCCCTCTAGAATGTCCCAGTCAACCCATAATAAATTATAAATAAGTAATAATACTTAAGAAGAAGCATGGGCCTATCTAGACTGTCCCAAATTAAAATAATAATAAGTTAATTAATTAAAAAAATAAATAATTAAGAAGCCACATACGCCTCTAGATTGTCCCAGTCAACTCAAAATCAATAAGTATAATAACTTTAAAAAGCCCCATATGATCCTTTTAGACCTTCCCAGTCAACCAATAAAAATTAATATCTAAGAAAGCCGCATTGTCCCCTCTAGGATGTCCCAGTCAACCTCTTTTTTATTTTCAGTAGTAAATCTTTAAGAATAATGATGTAATTAAATGAAAAATTGAATATTAATTAAGAAGGTCCACATGGGCCTACCTAGACTGTCCAAGTCAACCAACAAAAATTAATACATAAGAATAATAATTCAGAAGCATCATGCAGCCTAAAATAGCGCAGTAAATTCAAAATAATAATTATGGAATAAAATTATAATTATTGATAACAAAGGGTTGACTGGACAGTCTAGATAAGGCCATACGGCTTGTTTTATTATTATTACTGATTTATTAATTATTATGGATTGACTGGACATTCTAGAGGACCAATGCCGACTTTTTAATTATTATTCTTAAATTATTAATTATTATTGGTTGACTGGCACAGTGTAGGTAGGCTCATGTGGCTTCTTGTTCTTAATTATAAATACTATTCTTAATTGTACAGTTAACTATATTAAAAATTATCTTAATTCTTAATTTTTATTGGGATTGACGGGACATTGGAGAGGGCCAATGCGGTTTCTCAGTTATTAATTTTTATTGGTCGACTGGGAAAGTCTAAAAGGACCAAGCGGCTTCTTAAGTATTATCTTTTATTTTATAATGAGTTGACTTGGGACATTACTCATATTATTCATCCTTATTATTATTTTAATTATTAATCTAATTATTGTTGACTGGGACAGTCTTATAGGCCCATGCGGATTTAAGTACTATTCGTTATTTATGTTACTTATTTATATAATTGACTGGGACATTACTAGAGGGCCAATTCTTCAGAGCGGAGCTGGGGACGGAAAAAAAACTTTTTCCTTGCTCTTAATTTTAATTTTTATGCCTTGACTGGAGAGTTCTAAAAAGGACTCGGCTTCTTGTATTATTCTTATTTACTAATGTGACTTGCGGACATTCTAGAGGGGTCCAATGCAGCTCTAATTAATTATTCTGAATAATGTAATTAAGAAGCTTGCATTAACTCTCTAGAATGTCCACAGTTAACAAATAATAAATTAAGAATTAATACAAGAAGCCGTTATTGTCTTTTAGACTGTCCCAGGTCACAATAATATTAAATTATAGAACCATACATTGCCCCTCTAGGATGTCCATGTCACCCATAATTAAAATAATAAATAAGATTGAATATCTTAGAAGGCAGCATCAAGCTCGATTATTTAAACTCCAATAATCAAACTAATATATATATATATAATTATAATTAAAATAATAATTAAGAACCCACATTGATCCTCTCTAGAAAGTCCCAGTCAACTCATAAAAAATAGGAGTAATACTTAAGAAGCCACATGGTCCTTTTTAGATTGTCCCCAGTCAACCAATAAAATTAAATTAATAAGAAGCTGCATTTACTCCTCTAGAATGTCCAGTCAGCTCAATAATAAATATCAAATAATAAATAAGAAAAATACTTAAGAAGCCGCATGGGCCTTTTAAACTGTCCCAGTAACCAATCAATAATTAATAATAAAAAAATAATTAAGAAGCTTCCGCAGTGACCCCTCTAGAATGTCCCAGTCAATCATAATAAATAAGAATAATATCTTGAGAAGCCGCATGGTCCTTTTTAAAGCTGTCCAAGCCAACCATAAAAGTTTTAATAATTAAGAAGCTAGCATTGCGGCCCTTCTAGAATGATCCCAGTCGTAACTCTCACATAAATAAAAATAAGTAAGCTAATCAATTATTTAAGAAGCCGCATGGCCTATCTAGACAACTTTCACGCTTAATTCTTATGCCTACAAAAGCCATAAAAATCTACCTTTTCGTTGCTTTAAGTCGGCTCCACACATGCGGAGCTCTGTCGAACCCTATATGCCAAACACGCCAATTGTGTGTATGGGTCATGTTTGGCAAGATTTGTCATTATGTTTGGTTTGCCCAAATACACAATCTTTTCCACAAGCGATGGAAAGACTTTGTGTTACTTAGGCAAACCAGAAATAAATGAGAAGCAAAGGCTCTAGACAAAAATGACCACATACACAGCATGGGTGTTTGGCAAAGGGTTCGACAAACTCGGCATGTGTGGAGCCGCCTTTACGTTGAGCCCTCTTCAGAATATCTATGTCTTTTTTAATAAGGCTGCTAAAATTGTAGACAATATACAAATACTGGCCTACATCGTCTATTATACCGACTGTGAGTGACTCTCATAAGACAATAATCTATATTAGTCTGCATCTGGCATTAATTTCAATTTTTAACCCAGCCCCTAGTTCTAGGTTCAAAATCTTACAATGGAACAATGAAACAGCAACACTAAAGAATGTTACAGACTTACGGGGTTACAATGCCAATGGTTTGTTGAAAATTGAAAAACAAAATGTTAAACAACTTAGATAAAATATTATATAGTTTACTTTTAATTTTTATTTCTATTGAAGCTTAAACACTTAAATATATAAAAAAAATAAAAAATGAAGAATTAAAAAAATATAAAAAAAAATTCAGAAAAAAATCAAAAACTAATCAATAAAAATCAAAACAAAATCTGATTTATTTATAAAAAAATCAATTAAAAAAATCAATTGGATTGTTTTTTTAACATTGATTTCTTATCGTTGACTTTTCCTGCGACTGATTTTTTGTTTGAATTGATTTTTCTCTGCAGGAAAAAACATCTGAAAGATATGTTAAAGCTATAATCTTTATTTGAGTTGTCAATTTGAATTAACATACACCTTTTGCTAGTTTCTTAGGACAAAAAAATAAAAACGCCAAAAGGCTAGTCATCGATAGAGTCCATTGTGGCTTCTATCTCTCTTATACTATCAAATGTTTTAATAATCCCTTAATTTTAAATAGTTAGTTTTTGTACTAATAATACACAAATATCATAACTGCCCTATGAGCTTACTGAGTTAGCTAGTTATCTATAATTTGAGAATATTGTAGACACGAGTTATAGAGACTTCTGCCTAACAAACCCGTTCGTTCGGACTCAGTGAGTAGATTACACAATTGACCGAAACATTTAATCTAAAGCGCAGATTATATTCCATGAACAAAATCTTGAAATCTATTAATAACTAATATATTATATATATATATATATAATAGCTAATATATATATATATATATATATATACTATTATATATATATATTATATATATATATACTAATTATATATATATATTATATACTATATAATACTATATATATATATATTATATAATACTATATATATAATTTATACTATCCTATATATATAATAATATATATATATATATATATAATATTATATATTATATATATATATTATTATATATATATATAATATATATTATATATATTAATATATATATATTATATTATATATAATACATGGGCGTTAGGCAGGGGGGTGGCAGCGGGGGCACTGCCCTCCCCCCTTAAATGCTTGTGCGCAATAGAAAAAACTTAAACTCTAACATGTTTGCCGAAGAGGCTTTTTTAAGGATTTTATTAGTTAGAAAAACCGAAAAAAGAGATACACACATCCGATAGTACTAAAGGGTAGTAATTATAACGTATTATAAACACAGGCCCGGCGTACTGGCCAGGTCGGCTGGTCGGCGATTGACCGAGGGCCCCCGGCCCATATGGGACCCGATGAGGCCTCCAAAAATGGATACTACTTAAATTAGTTACATCAGATAATTGATTAGTTTATTTTCCCAGTGAGATCTTAACAATATTTTACAACCAATGTAATAGCCAAGTTACCAGTTTGATTTCTCACCATTCTATCTCGGTATAGCGCCTAACTAACTTAGTTTGTGTGCGACGCTCACAGCGCTTCAGTCTCGTAGTAGGGCCTTAGGAGTGGTGTAGTAGCTGCAGTGTCACAGTTGTATCAACATGAAACGTGTGTACCCTCCTGGCCCCGTTCCTAAAGGAAAGAAAAGAGAGAAAATCTTTAGACGTTGAAAAAATTTCCAAACGTTTTTTAATACTTGATTAACTAGTTCCACTTCTCAGTCGGAAAGTCATCCTTTGAGAGACAATAATGATACATTAAATACAGGTAAGTCAAATTAGTTTATTAGCTCATGCACTGTATATGTGTGTTACTTTTCCTCTTACATTCATTTATCTGATTATTTATTATTTGGGGATTAATTCATTATTATTTTCATTTAATATACAAACAATCTTTAGAAGACTTCTCTCATGGCCTATTGGGAACCTCTTCGTATTTTATTTATTATTATTATTATTATTATTATTATTATTATTATTATTATATTATTATATTATTATTTATTATTATTATTTAGTTATTATTATTATTATTAATTATTATTATTATTATTATTTTTATTATTATTTTTCATTTATTATTATTATTGAGTATTATATTATTATTATTATTATTATTTTATTATTATTATATTATTATTATTATTATTATTATTATTTATTATTATTATGATATTTATGCATAAGTATTTGAATTAATTGATTTATTATTATTATTATTATATCTTATATCAATTCATTCTTCCATTAAAATTTCCTCCGAAATAGCTATGTCAGAACAATCTATAATAATAGTAGTTAATAACATATAATTATTGATATAAGCCCTCCACTAACTATATACCCACTATACTCTAATTAAGACAGGGCATATTATCACATATAATATATAATATTTATCTTCCCTTTTCTCATCTATATATTACTATATATATTATTACTACGTTTTCATACTGATGTTATAGTAACCGTATATAGTACGAATAGTTATATTACACTCTTTATCTCTATAACTCTATATTATACGAAGGCTAGATAAAGCTCACTATGAGGCATAGTGAATATACGTGATATTTATTATATAATATATATATATAGGTAATAATATATAATTATATATATATATAAATAACTCTAAATATACATCACAGTATATATATATTATATATATATTATTAGCTATATTATATATACTTATATAGTTCTATATCATATATACTATGTTTACTACATATATATAATATTATTATATTATATTAGTTTTACAGACATTTCGGGAAATTTTAAATTGAAGAATGAAATTATATATATATAGTTATATATATATATATTATATCACCTATAATTATTACATAATAGGTATTACCTCACACATATACGCATCGCCTATTATATATATCATATACCTTATAAGTATATACTATATAACTTATAACGTTGTATATAATATAATAGCCTACATGTATCCCGATCAAAGGATACGTTTTATATTATATTCTAGTATATGCGAATATCTATCTCTAGGTAAAGTGAACGTTCACATATATAATCATATACTTTACTATTACTACTACTTATATATATATATAGAGTGTCCTTAGTAGTATATATAGTATATTAACAAGTGGAAATATTTAATACTATATTAATAATCTATAAGCTATCTAATCGTATACTATATTTAGCTACTTTACTAGAGATCTAATAGTAGAAGTATATATAGCTATAATATTATATATAATTATATAGTTATA
>JABUQX010106209.1:35000-41813 GCA_015478945.1 Trachelipus rathkii | reverse complement strand
CAAGCATATCTCTTAACATATCAATGTTAATTTTGCATTAACAACTGATTTACGTAGCATTTAGAGTATCATTTCGGATAAACATAGCACAAAATGAGTTCTTTATATACTAACCATCGAATATATGCTAACATAACAAGGTTTTCATATTAATAAAGCTAACATAGCATCATATGAACTAAGAAAATAATGTACAACGACGAACCTAACACAACTTAAGTACGAATAAACTGTTAACTTAACAAAGTTCCACACTTAACACCTGTAAAGTAACTAACACTGCATACAAAACGTAACCTATTCATACTTTTTCCAAACATATCTCTAGCATATTAACGTTAATTTTACATTGACACAGTAATATTTAACAAGAATTTATCATAACATTGTTTAATTATCATACAGACCAACGAATAACTGTAAACATAGCAAAGTTTTATTCAAACATAACAAAAATAAGTTCTTTATATACTAACCATCGAGTATAACTAACGTAACAACGTTTTTTCATTAATAAAGCTAACATAACATAACCTGAACTAAGAATATAATGTACAACGACAAACCTAACACCCCATACGTACGAATAAACTCAAATTAACATTAACAAATCCCGTCCTTAACAACAGTAGTACATAACACTCGTCCAAAAAAAAAAAAAACGTAACATGCTATTCACACTTTTTCATGCATATCTCTATCATATCAATGTTAATTTTACATTAGCATCGTAATATTTAACAAAAGTTTAGCATAAACCTATCTAATCATCATACTGACAAAGAATATATTGCTGACGTAACAAATGTTTTACATCAACTTCGTAACATTTAACAAAAAATTCATCATAACATCGTCTAAATATCATAATCCTCAGCGAATAATCGCAACATGAAAAGTTTTAACCAAACATAACAAAAAATAACAAAATTTTATCCTGACATAACATAAAAATAGTTCTTTGAATAAAATATCACAGAAAAGCGTAATAATTTACTGATTTTAAAGCAGTAAATCAGTAAACCAGTAAATCAAACCACCCATCCCTGCAGTCCCCTACCCGTCCCACCCGCCTGTGATCTATTGAACTATTGATTCAAGTCATATTTCGAGTATCATAATTGCAAACATAACATAAAAATATGTTCTTTATATACTAACCTACGAATATATGCTTAACCAACAAAGTTTTAGCATCAATAAAGCTAACATATCATAACTGCAACTAAGAATATAATGTACAAATGCAAACCTAACATACCTCGCGTATGAATAATCAGCTAACATCCTGAAAATTCCCTACTGATCAAGGTAAAAAGTAGCTAATGCGTAGTCATACAATACTTCAGATATGTTCCTACTTTCGAGCATATTAGCATCAGGTAAAGCCTGTATTATCTAACAAAATCCCTTAACAAAGTGATCAATCTACCAAAGAAGCCACCATCTTGAACCATGAATTGACACTATCTTCATCAAAGTGTCACTCTCGTTTCCCGAGTATAACATCATTTGACCTATGAATAAACGTAGACATTAGCAAAATTCTAGGGCAAACCTAACATTATTCAACAAAAACTTAACCTAGGTTCACGTTTCTAACACATCATCGTCAGTTAACACAGTAATATCTTACAAAAACTCATCATTTCTCTAACAAATCAGTGTTATTTCCACATTGTCATAGTAATATTTAACATAACGTACCTAACTTACGAATAAACAGTTTTCATTAACCAAGAGTATCTAAAGCAACACATTACCTTCCGAGAGAACCCAGGGTGTAAGCGTGTTTGGGCCTTCAGCCCGAGGGCTACCTTCTCCTCTTCGGAGGGGTAAAGCCCGCTTACACCCCTTCGGGGTGATCCCCCCTCGCAGGATTCACACCCTTTCAAAGATAGTGTCAATTCATGGTTCAAGATGGTGGCTTCTTTGGTAGATTGATCACTTTGTTAAGGGATTTTGTTAGATAATACGGCTTTACCTGATGCTAATATGCTCGAAAAGTAGGAACATAGTCGGAGTGTATTGGTATGACCTGTTAGCTACTTCTTTACCTTGATCAGTAGGGAATTTTTCAGGATGTTAGTTGATTTCACACGCGAGGTATGTTAGGAAGGTAGTTGTAAGTACTATGTACTTCGGTTATGATTTGTTAGCTTTATTGATGCTAAAACTTTGTTGGTTAAGCATATATTCGTAGGTTAGTATATAAAGAACTTATTTTTATGTTATGTTTGTCCAAAATGATACTTGAAATATGACTTGAATCAATAGTTCAATAGATCACAGGCGGGTGGGACGGGTAGGGGACTGCAGGGATGGATGGTTTGATTTACTGATTTACTGATTTACTGCTTTAAAATCAGTAAACTATTACACTTTACTGTGATATTTTATTCAAAGAACTTATTTTTATGTTATGTCAGGATAAAAATTTTTTATTTTTTGTTAAGTGTTTTAATAAGAGTTTGTTATGTTTGTTATTGCCTGCTGGGATTATACTTAGATGAGGTTATGATGAATTTTTTGTTAAATGTTACGAAGTTGATGTAAAACATTTGTTACGTCAGCATTATATTCTTTGTCAGTATGATGATTAGACAGGTTTATGCTAAACTTTTGTTAAATATTACGATGTTAATGTAAAATTAACATTGATATGTTAGAGATATGCATGAAAAAGTGTGAATAGGTTACGTTTTGTACGAAGTGTTATGTACTTTACTGTTGTTAAGGACGGAAGTTTGTTAATGTTAGTGGTTTATTCGTACGTATGGTGTGTTGGGTTTGTCGTTGTACATTATATTCTTAGTTCAGGTTATGTTATGTTGGGTTTATTAATGTAAAAACGTTGTTACGTTAGCTTATACTCGATGGTTAGTATATAAAGAACTTATTTTTGTGTTATGTTTGAATAAAACTTTGCTATGTTTACAGTTATTCGTTGGTCTGTATGATAATTAAACAAGGTTATGATAAATTCTTGTTAAATATTACTGTGTCAATGTAAAATTAACGTTAATATGCTAGAGATATGTTTGGAAAAAGTATGAATAGGTTACGTTTTGTATGCAGTGTTAGTTACTTTACAGGTGTTAAGTGTGGACCTTTGTTAATGCTAACAGTTTATTCATGCTTAAGTTGTGATAGATTCGTCGTTGTACATTATTTTCTTAGTTCATATGATGCTATGTTAGCTTTATTAATATGAAAACCTTGTTATGTTAGCATATATTCGATGGTTAGTATATAAAGAACTCATTTTGTGCTATGTTTATCCGAAATGATACTCTAAATGCTACGTAAATCAGTTGTTAATGTAAAATTAACATTGATATGTTAGAGATATGCTTGAAAAAGTGTGAATAGGTTACGTTTTGTACGCTGTGCTAGGTACTTTACTGCTGTTAAGTATGGAACTTTGTTAATGTTAGTTGTTTATTCTAGCGTAAGGTGTGTTAGATTTTGTTATTGTACAGTATATTCTTAGTTCTGGTAATGCTATGTTAGCTTTATTAACGTGAAAACAATGTTACGTTAGCATATATTCGTTGGTTGGTATATAAAGAACTTATTTTTGTACTATGTTATTGTTGTTGTTGTTGTTGTTGTTGTTGTTGTTGTTGTTGTCTAACGAGAATATATATACCCTTTTGAACTGATATGGTTCGTTCGTGCGTTGTATTCTTGTTTACTTTCTTCTGATTGGTTGAAAGAAAGAATCTCATTACCTATAAGGGTTGTTTACGCTTACGATTTCCGTCAGTAGGACATTTTTTCGCTGTACTGGTACGATGACATCTCCCCACATCTCTACACCTGTTGTTGATATCTTCACAAGGAGCTTCGTTATTCCCAACGATGTGTCATTTATATTTAATCGTCAACCGGATGGATACCGATACATTGCTTGTATTCCTACCAGAGGTTCAAATAATAGACCTTTATTCGTTTGTGCTGATGGATTCCTCAAGATTATCGATATCGCAGCTGCATGGCTAGAGGATAAGTGTGTGTTATCCGATGGATCGACGAGTAGTGAAATATCTATCAGAGGTGACCGTGTGAGAGGTGATAATAGAATAGACGTTGTGTTCTCATCATGTGACGGTATTAAAACCATTGATGTACGCAACTATTGGAAACCCATCGATTGTGTGACCTTCATGCGTACGTGTATAGGTTTCACAGTTCGAACATCTGAAAATATTACAGCATTGCTTAAAATAAAAAACGAATTAACATCACACCTTAACGATGTTGACATACTCGAGGACTTAATTCATATAGCTCATGGTGTAATCTATGATATTTACACCGAAACATGTGGTTTCCCGTATAATGCAGTATACAGAAATGCCTTAATAACTATCAGCCAGGATACGTTTACTTCTCTCTTGTATGAGAAAATGAGTGCTGTTGAATCGTCATACGCCAAAAAATGGTTTAGTGCTACTGAAGGCATTTATACTTACATCCTTTCAAAGGGTGTTGAATCTTTAGAGAGATATATAGAGCTTACCCAACTTGAATCCTATGTTCACTGATCAGATGAATTAATATATTTAAAATAAAAACTTATATGTTTGAGTGTATTTATTTATTTAATGTTCATCTTTTATTGATGTAAATTGTTAGTAAGTTATGCACCTGAAACTTGTTTCATCGTCCCCTATACGCTTTGTTGGTTGAAGATGTTAAATATTACTTGATCTGCGCGAGTCAGCTGAAAAGGAAAATGTTATGTTCAGAGAAGGTCATTTACAGAGGTAAAACTTTACTTTGCCTTGCCATTACCCATTAGGTATTATGCTAGTTAGGTAAGGGTTGCTAAATTTTTGGTAAATATTATATCATGTTAATGTAAAATTAACATTGTCATGTTGGAGATATGGTTGATAAAGTATGAATGGATTATGTTTTTGTGAGTCTTGTTAGTTACTTTACTGTTGTTAAGTGTGATCTTGTTAATGTTGAAGAAGCTATTCCTTGCTTAAGATGTGTGTTAGGTTTGCCTTTGCACATTATATTCTTTAGTTCCAGTAATGTTATGTTGACTTGATATGGAAACTTTATTATGTTAGAGTATATTCGTTGATCAGTATGATAATTAACCAATGTTGTGATAAATTTTAGTTAATTATTACCATGTTAGTGTAAATTAACATTGTTATGTTAGAGACATGCTTGACAAAGTGTGAATAAGTTACGTTTTTGGATGTTATGTTAGTTACTTTACTGTTGTTAAGCGCGAAACTTTGTTAACGTTGACCGTTTATTCCTGTTTATTCCTGTTTAAGGTGTGTTAGGTTTGTTGTTGTACATTATTTTCTTTAGTTCAGTTGATACTAAGTGAGCTTTATTAATGTGAAAACTTTGTTACGTCAGCATATATTGATTGATGTTTGTATAAAGAACTTGATTTTATGTTATGTTTATCCAAAATGATACTCGAAATGTGACTTGAATCAATAGATCAAGGATGGACAGGAGGGTGACAGGATGGTGGCTGGATGGTGGTTTGATTTAGTGATTTACTGATTTAAAATCGTAAATTTGTGGGCAGTATAAACAAAAAAAAAATAAGAAATTTTATTTATTTATTTATTTATTTATTGATTTATTTTTTCTTGATGGTTCTGAAACCATTATTTTCGAAATCTACAGATCCAATAACATATATAAATACACCAACATTGTTGTTATACGAATGTTTATTAACTAAGCACCGCACCGGCTCCAGCACCGGTGCCACTACCAACTCTGAATCCTTCTCAGACGCCTCCTTCCTCATTCTTCTTCCTTCCTCATTCGTTCTTCTTCCTTCCTCCTTTCCTCCTCCTCCTTCTTCCTTTCTTCTTCCTTTGTTTTGCACTCTGTGGTCTTTTTTCAGCCTTCAAAGGACCCCTAATGGAGGGTGTGCGCTTAGGCACCCCCATACGGACTTATAACCATCATATTCGAGATCTACGGGTTCGATAACCTATATAAGCACTCCAACATTGTTGTTATACGACTGTTTATTAACTCGGCACCGCAGCGGCGTCAGCACCGGTGCCGGAGCCAACTCCTCAGAATCCAATACCAAGTCTTTCTAGAAACTCAACTCTGAATCCTCTCACCAAATTTCAGCTTTATACGATCAATTTAATTTTTTTATGGGGTGGGGTCCCCCTTCGGGGGGACCCTTGGGGACGTAACATCGTCCATGACTAGGGTACCTCCCCATCTAACACCACTCCAAATTTTATCACGATACGATAACTCTAACTTATATAGATATATGTCGGAGCCAGAGGCGTGGTGCGCGGTGCGGGGCGGTGCGGACCGGTGCAGTGCCGTGCAGTGCGGACTCGGAGTCGCTGAAGCAGGCGCAGAAGGGTTTAAAAAACAACTCAGAAGTGATCCCTTCGGGATCACTTCTTCGACGTAATAATAATAATAATAATGTGTATGTGTATGTGTATGTGCGCGCGAGCAGACCTTCGGTCTGTGTCTGTCGGCCAGACAGACCTTCGGTCTGTCTGACCTCCAAATGGTCGTTTTAGGCCTAATGTCGATCGCTCAGATCCCGCCACAAGGGCGTAAGCGCAATATCGGCGTCCACCCTCGGGGGTGACCCCCCTCTATATACATCCCAAACTTGAAATTTACACGGATTCGAGCTTATCCCATACATAGATTATATTCCAAGTTTCAGACCGATAGCTCTTATACTTTTTGAGAAAAAGGTGTGCGGACCCTCTGGATACTACTATATATATATATATATATATATATATATATATATATATATATATATATATATAA
>JABUQX010106209.1:15000-30000 GCA_015478945.1 Trachelipus rathkii | reverse complement strand
TATTTTATATTATTTTTATTGTTATTATATATATTATATATATAGCTATATATATATATATATATATATATATTATTACATATATATATTATTATATACATATATATATATATATATATATATATATAGATATAAATATATATATATTATTAATATACATATATATATATTATATATATATATACATATATAAGAAAGATATAGTATAGTAGAGTATATATATATATATATATATATATATATATATATATATATATATATATATATATATATATATATATGCCCTGCTGCCTCATCTCTTATACTGTGACCAGATCTTCCATTTCTTTCATTCTTCAATCTTCGCCTTTAATTTCTATCACAGACTCTATACTTCAAAAATGAATCAGTTTCGACTCCTTTGACTCACTTCGGCTTCCTCCTTTTCGTATATGCAAAGACTATTTGCATACTAAATAGTTCTATAGTCCTATGGTTAATTCCTTTTTATGCCTTAACTGATTTATTTTTTCACATTTATGTCTTGTTTATAATTTTCTGTGTTTCTCTCTTGGTTCTTTTATCATTCTCTATATTAATCCACGTGATCATTTATTTTTTCGCCTGCAGTGATTGAGTTTCCCAAATTTTCTACATTTTCAATGACATTTATAAACAGTTCGTTTTTTATTTATCTTTTCTCACTCTGCTAGTCTTTTTCCATCTTTTTCTTGAGTCTTCCAATGTCGTTATATAATTTTCCATTTTCCTTAGTTCTCCAGGTTTCCACGCCTCTCATATTTTGTCCACGTTTATTCAGAATAAATTCTATTAGTTTTTTGCTCTTGCCACTAACCCACTATCTATTCAACTCCTACTTAGCATTTTTGTTTCCTTACTTTTTCTGACTTCTCATTTCCATCTCAACTCTTGTATAAATGAGTTCCTGTAGCATATCTTCATTCAAACTCAGGCTGTTCTCGCATCTGTAAGTACTGTTTAAATTAAAAGAATATAATTAAATTTTTAGTTGGAATCACAACGCTCTTTTTTTATTCTTTATGAATATCACTATTTCTTTTTATTGCCCTACCGGTCATTTACGTCAGCAACAGTATTGTTTTTCTTTTTTCTTTTCAGTAACATTTAAAAAAAAGTATTTGTATATGATTCTTATCTTACATTGTTACAATAGGGTTTCGACAAAAAAGAAGAACTAAAAATTAAAATATTAAATTTCTTTGATAGAATCTAAAAATGCGAACAAAAACTAACGCCATCTTGAAAACAATTTCGTAGGAATATTTCCATCTTATTAACATGTGTAATTTTGTTCGCAACTTCGTATTCAAAAGAAAAAATAACTCCTTACATTATTTTTACCAACATCTTATTGCGAAGCATCATGGACTTTAACAAATTGCGAAACTGAAACTATAACGTTACTTACTTCCAACATCAGATTTAATTTATGTTCCACAATAGTTCAGATGATCAATGATGTTTTATTATATGTTTTAAAAAAAAAGGGACACTGAGATTCTCCCCGAAATTCTCTGAGAGGGGAGAATTTCTTACATAACCCCAATTCGTGGACGTAATCTGAAGATCCCTAGTGAGCAAAGTAAATAAGAATGAAAGAAACCAGAGTGGGCCAAGATCGACAGAGAGGAGGAAACCACACGCACGCAGAAGTAGAAGAAAGCAAGTATTAGCAAAAGAAGAAGGAGGAGAGGAGGGAAGAAAAGAAGAAGAAAAAGAAGAAGAAGAAGAAGAAGAAGATAAGAGAAAGAAGAAGAAGCGAGGAGGAGGAGGAAGAGAAAGAAGAAATGAGAAAGAAGAAGAATAATGTTTACCGATTAAAGAGTTTCCGTATAATCACACAAGTCTCTTACCATTTTTTTATACCATAACTGAGATATTATTTATTTCTTATAAGGAAAATCCTTCTATATCATCTACACTATTCAACTATCGGAAATTATCAATTCGCACTTAAACCCTGGTAGGATAGAAAAGTGACCACAAATAGAGGTGTAAAGTTAATGTTAATAGATAAAGTTAAAAGTTAAAGCATTAAATATTTTCATCGTTGAAGAGATATAAGAATTTATATTCTGTGTCATGTTTCTACTCTAACTACAAATTGTCTTCTTCTCTGTAAACTCACCCTTGTTAATGTATTTATGATAAAAAAAGACCCATATATTTGTTATTTTTTTCCCCCTAAAAAAATTTTCTTTTGAGAATATAAAATATACATTTTTTTCTTGCGAGCGCGACACAAATCATTATTTAAAAAACAGTGTTTCCGGGATAAACGAGATTGTGCAAACTTCCACGATATAAGGGACATTGATTTTAGGGAGACGGGAGTATTCCATAAAACGTAGATTGCAACTATATTATTGAGCAGCTTAAAATTCTATTTACAATTCTAAGGCCAAAGGTGAACAGCAAACAGCCCCCAAGGGGGTCCCCACCCACCTTCACCCTCCCTCACCCCCCTCGTGTTTTACTGTTTTAACTGCTTTTAAAACCCATTCGCTGCACGACTTCCCAAACCTCACTACTCTACTCATTAATAAAAATCCATTATAATCTGCCGTATCCTCTCTTCTTCTTCTTACAACCACTAAATATCACAAACATACGTTACATATACTCAATTCATTAGTAGTGGTAAGGTTAAACAAAGATTTAAAAAAAAAAAAAAATTTAATTTTGAATAAAGATCATTTATTTATCTACTCCTGATATGAAAATTGATATATATATTATAATATCTATTATTAGGCTTACTTTACTCTATTTATAACTTGCAAATTTTATTCCTACTATATTTATTATATTTTTAATTTTACTAATATTTAAGGTATATATAATGGTAATATCCAATTTTAACCTATACTAAATATATAGGTATACTATTTTATAAAATATTTTTAAACACTACAAATACGTAGTGAAATTACCCATATGTTACATAAACTTTCCTATACCTCATTTTTACTACACATACTTACCGGTATAATGGATATCTATTAGTGAAAGAGAATATGTACTGGCGCATTTTTTTATTTATCAATCTAGGTATATAATACCACAGGCATACTTACTATATATATATCACACTTATATCCCTTATTTTACTATACTATTTTTCATTAAGAGGGTAATCGGTTGCCTGGGATACACTTAATATTTTTATGGTTAATAATTAACTCTTTTCAATAATACTTTTTCAAACAAAACTATTTAATGTATATATATTTTACTATATTACTATACTCACGCAGTACGGTGAGGTAAATCCTTAAGGTTTTTATTATACCTACATTTCTTCTCGGTACAGAGATATATTAGATATTAAATAATATTTATACGTTTATTTCAGTCTCATAAACCCACTATATTGGGTAGGTAGTGTTCCCCTATCAAATATTATTTATACTAAATAGGCTTAACCGGGGAGAAATAATAACTTTACTAATACATATATAGGTACATAATATTTAATTAACTAAACATAAATATACTTAACGAGATATAGCACAAAACTGTTGTGTTAACACACCCACGGCAGCATACATTTCAAATATATTACAGAACAACAAATGAGTTTAAAATGACCATGTCTTTCCGAGGTGCTCCACCTTAATTGACCAAATACTAAGCAATAGCTCTTTTTTAATTCACACTGGAGACTCTAAATTTATATCTTTATATATATTAGGACTGAGTTCATTATAACTATAATAAATAATATATAGTTATTATTACCCCTAGTCTTCTAGTTAGTTGACGAAACTGGAGATTCTGTTAAAATTGTAATACTATTTTTTACGTATATATTTTCAGGGCTCATGAGTGACTATTTCACACAAACAACTATTACAGAGTAACACTTTACTATACACAATTACCTCACGTCCTGGATTAATGGTCATTACGAACAATATACTAATATTTATATAAGGTCTATTAATACGGGCAAAGGGGCTTGATATTTAATTATTTAGGATTATACCATTATAATAACTATATATTTAAGTGGAAGAGATCAAAGAAAACCTAGGGGGGAGATGTGCTACAGAACATGGATTTATAAATATTGGAGAAGAATTTATCCTACCAGATGTATATTAGTATATGATGTGAGGGTGGAGGGCTCATATATATACGTATATACCATAATACTGTGCAAATACAACTGAGGGGGATAAAGTGAGTGAGTAGAATATATATATATATACCTTTAATATTTACATTAATTAATATATATATATTAGAACCGTTCGCGTTGCACACTATAAGAGTACTAAATCTTGCACTTGCAAGCATAGTCAAAAAACTGAGAAGTACACCACGTTAAAAGCAACAATGCGGTACAAAATGGCCCGTCCAGCACTAATATATCATACGCGCAGCATACGGTCTTTAGACGAGTATGTGAGATATATCAGAAACTGATATCGAAGTGCTCACTATGTAGGGTCAATATGGTACATATATTAGCAAAGTAGACTGAGCTCAATCATACCCGAAGACAACGCCGTGGATTACTGCTAGTTTCAATATTATTTGTACTATATAAGTAATAGTAGTAGTGGCTTAATTAGTTGCATAGACTGACCTTACCTCCACTCAGGTTTATACGATATAAGATAGGTTTCTAAGTCTTGTAGGTACATAACGCTACGCGTTATAGGTGATGGTTATAGTGATTAACTCACCTATATATTATTGAGTGAAAATATGCCACTGTGAGAATCAAAGGGAGAACGGTAATTTTCCACACTTAAACCCCAACCGAGCATCGTTGTCAAGTCGTGAGAAACAGCCTTGATTCCTTAGTGCCGGTATTGGTGGTCAAAAAGCGCCACATCCAGGGTCGAGAACACGAATGTTGGCGATTTTCGTTATAATTATGAGTTCACAAACCTGAGCTGTGGCATATCTTCTGATGTCGTATATGATAGGAGTCGTCAGCGACAGGGTCGTGTTAATGAGAAAGCTTTCTAACGGTTGCGGTGATTCAAGTTTGCAAGACCAGTGGTTACTTGAAATAAGCATAGGATGAAATATTCTCTTGCTAGACGATAATGACACCGGAGTGTGTAAGATTATAGTGCCTCTAAATTGCAGGGCCAAGTTGTGCCATTTCTGTGAACAAAACGCAAAACGGCAACCACGATCTCCTTAAGCTATGGGAGAATTACGACGTTCAATCATGGGCGGGCAAGTTGCGCTATTATTATTCGACCACCAAAATGAGCACCACTATATCTTATTATATTGCGTAGTGCTACGCTTCTCTGATGCACGCTAATAGATTCTATTGTCGCAATCAATGAGAGTCTAAATCCACACACACGTTTAGCTGGAGCCATAAGTTATAACATCGTGGAACTATTCTATTAAGATTATGGAGATCAGTCGAAATAACTGGCGAGGTAACAATAGAGATTCGGGTATCATTCGTGAGTTACTCATATTCCCGGTAACTTCACAAGCAAATTGCAGCACCCGCAGCTAATACCAACAAACATGATGCAGGCATACATAAGGCTCCGAAAAGGAACGGCTCCGGCCGCAAAAACCGGGGGTAAGCAAAGGGGCCAAGCCCCCTGGGAACGGTCTCGACAAGCGGCCATGACCGACGTCGAGCGGAAACTAGGCCAACCGCCGCAATCACCACAACGCCAGTCATTAATTCCCACCAAAACGAAGGCGAAGTCCGACCACTGGACCTCTCCCACGGGCCCCCCCAATTGATACCGGGAACCGTGGGAAATCGGAAGCCGGATTGGGGGTCCAACATCCTTGCTGCGGAATGAAATAAGAGCACAGGGCACAAGGGAACTGAGGCGGGGGGTGCAGCGGACAAACCAACTAATTATCCAAATCCTATCATCGTTTTACACCGTTATTTTGGAATTATAGAATCAGTCACTAGATTCAACGAAGAAAGAAACGCAGGGTGAAACACAGCACTTCATCTCTCACAAAATATATTACATCGTGGCAAATAGGGGTCTGGCCGGTCACATTGATATATTATTGTAATACACGAGTGACACGCAGGCTATTTACCGGGCTACCCAATATATCTCTAGTGTAATGGATCTTGGTATTTCTTCCGACTCGATCCGTCGCGCCGCGCGCCAAAGTTATTGATCTACCAACTTTATTCTTGTGTGATTGCTGTCTTGTTCAATGATGCCAGTGGTAGAGGCGGCATGCGGGGCTCAGGTCTACCACACCAGTATTCACGGTGTGGATTGGCAAGCTTGACCGACGCCGCGAAAACAGGGGGACAGTTGCTGAAGCGTATGGGACTATCAGGGGCGACCACCCAAAAGCTCGCTGGCACTGGAAGAGGAAATGTAACAATACAAAGGGCAAGTTGTCGAGACAAGTAAAATTTCGCTTTTGCTGCACCGGATTTTTGTAAGGGGTAGAAAAAACCGTAGCATGATTTCAGCAGAATACAATAAAGCGATCCTCGCACAAACAACCGTCTTGAAATTAATCAAAGGCAGAAGGGAACACATGGCAACGAAAAAACACAATCTGAGCATTAGTGCTGAACGTCAAGGCCGTTGACAAATACTGTCGCTGAGACAAAGGCAGCAAAAGTGAAAGAACAATGCGACAGCAAAATTGTGCACGGTGAGGAGAGAGCGTTAAGAAACATTTGGAAAAGGACGCCACAGGGACCTATCAGGGTCGTGCTTGTGTGATAACTTGCCCGGAATGCCATTTTGGTCAATGGCCTGTTCCAGCCGATTCACCGAAGTAGATCCTGCCTCGTCGACGGGCGCCGCGATAGCGCCGAACGAACATAAGCAACCGGAGGCAAACGCAAAGAGAAACGCGATGACGTGGAGGTCGCTGGCCACGCAACAGAAACGCAACGCGGACAGGATGGGAATGACCTTCGACACTGCCACAATTATCACCGAGCCTCCGACCGCAAAGGGTCGGCCACCACTATCGGAGCACACGCAATTAGTCAGCAACGGCCACAACCGACTTCCACACCAACGCCGCCAGTTTCCACATCGAGTCGTCCATTTAAACACCTTGTAAAAGGATATCCTAGGCCAGGTCTGGATCGCGCCTAACTCCATATAGGTAACAAGTATTGCCTGACTTTAAGAACTTGGAACAGTTCTCGCACCATTGTAAATAATTTGCCGTGTGGAGAGCAGGGGCATTCAGAACGAATTGTATTAGGAACCAGAATCACACCACATTGACTTTTTCCACCACGTGCATGTCCGTAATTCCTTTGTGTTCCGTTTGTAAGCTCTGTAAAAATGAAGTAAATTTAATAATAATCAATAATGAGAGAGGAGAGAGAGAGAGAGAGCAGAGAGAAGAGAGAGAAGAAGAGAGAGAGGAGAGAGTAAGAGGAGAGAGAGAGAGAGAGAGAGAGAGAAGAGAGAGAGAGAGAGAGACGAAGGAGAGAGAAAGAGAGGAACGAGAGAGAGAGAGAGAGAAGAGAGAAAGAGAGCAGAGAGAGAGAGAAGAGAGAGAGAAGATGAGAGAATGAGAGAAGAAGATGAAGAGAGAGAAGAAAGAGAAGAGAGAGAGGAAGTAGAGAGAGAAGAGAGAAGAGAGAGAGAGAGGAGAGAGAGAAGAGAGAGAGAGATGGAGAGAAGAGAAGAGAGAAAGAGAGAGAGAGAGAAGGAAGGGAAGAGAGATAGAAGAGAGGAGAGAGAGAGAGAAGCAAGTAGAAACAGAGGGAGAGAGAGAGATGAGAGAGAGAGAGAGAGGAGAGAGAGAGAGAGAGAGAGAGGATTGAAAGCAAATTTATGAGTATTTTGAAATTTACAAAGTATTTAACAAATCACTACTCCAAGTTCCAACATAAGCTAAAAATGTAGTTGCAGATTATTTTTTTTATTGAACCCGAGCGATGATGTAGATACCTAAAGTAGCAATTGCATTGTTAGGGACAGTTTTTTTTTTTTTTTTTTTATTACATCAATATACAAATAAAAAATTTATTCCTATAGACATATATTATTGGCAACATTGCTAAAGTAATAAAAATTTTCCAAATTCTTTTGAATATGAACGAGATATTGAGAACATTAATTTTAAAAAAAGAATAGTAAAAAAAAAATTTTTTTTATAAAAAATTAAAACTACAAAAGCATTTCTTTCTTATTAAATATAAATCCATCTCTTTTAATATTCAGATAGAATACTTGCTAAAAATAAACCTTATTAATAAAAATGATCATCACCACTTGAATGTAACTAACTGCACCAAATCATACCTTTAATTAAATATTTTCGAATTTTACTTACCAGAAACCAATATTACTGAGTCATAAACGCGCAGTGCAACCCAATGGGACAAGTTGAAAATGTTTTTGTTTTTTTTTGCTGTTTCTCAACAGTCAAAGCGACACGTAGACAGCAAATGCGCAACATAAAAAGAATTATCAGATGTATAATTGTGTTGGGAAAAATATCTCAAATTTTTTGAATCCCAACAGCAATATATATATAAATATATAATAGATATATATTATGTATATAATATATAATAGTATATATAATACATATAATCTAGATATTATATATATATATTCTATAATATATTATATAATTATATTATATATATATATATATATAATTATAATAGAAAGATCCAGTAGAAAATTTCGATAAACACAGCAAAAAAATTATGGCGGATTTCGGGACTCGGGCCTGCTTTTCGCGTCAGGTTTTTTTAATATATGATATATATACTATAATATTATATATAGATATATATATATATATATATAATAATATTATATATCAATAGTATATAAATATATATATATATATAATAAGGGATATAATTTTATGCATTAAAAACTAAGAACACCTCAGAGTAGACCGCAAGAATCATTATCGGTCCCCTCAGTCCCTAGTGGGATGTCGGGGGGGGGGGGTAATTCCACCCTTTTCCGCCATCGGCTCGAGCCCCCAACATTGAATTTTTGTTTTAGGGGCTCGAGCCGAGGGGACGTAAGCACCCCATCGCCCTAGAGGCCGAGAGACCCCCACAACTGATATCTATGCGGTCTACCTAGGGTATTCGTTAATTTGACGACGGTCAAATCATATATTATATATATAAACTACATATATAATATTATAATTATATATTATATATATATATATAATATATTATAATAATAGTATAATAGATTATAGTATAGTTAAATGAATCTATAGAGAATAAGACTCAGATAACATTAATTTTTTCAGTCTTAAAATTAGAGAGTAAGGGAGAAAAATAATTATGCCGATATATATATATATAAATATAATAATAATAATATTATATAATATTATATATATATAATAATATATATATAATATATATATATATAGATATATAGTGTATCTGTTGCCATATGGAAGAAGCGATTTTGACAATATTTCAGCTTGATAAAAATAAATAATTCTCTATATCGATAACAAACTACCTAAGTAATTAATATACCTTCGCGACTGCAACAACGACAACAACAATAATAATACTGTACCACCACGATAAGTGTATCATTATTATAATGCTGCTCCTCGACTAGAGGTGTAAGAACATTTGACTTAAAAAAAAATATATGGTAAATGCAAGTCTAATTGAATAAATAATAATAATAAAATAAAATAATAATAATAATTTTAATGTTAATATAAAAAGTATTAAACGCCTAGGAGTAATCATTTTAAAAAATTAAAAAAAAAAAAACACTACTTCGGAGTTACTTTTTGCTAATAATAATAATAATAATAATAATAATAATAATAATAATAATAATAATAATAATAATAAGCAATTTCAATGATTAAGCAGTCTTAATGTATGAATTACGTGACGGGCTTTGGTTGAGCGGACTGTTGAGAGGGAACAGAGACTATAGTGACTGCGCTTGTTGCAGTTCCTCTGCTGGAAGACCCTGATTTGGTTAACATTAATTTTTGAATCATATTCCGACTATATCTTAATCTATCAGCTAAATCTGCATTACACCCAAACTGAAAAAGAAAAGAAAAATAAACGTAATTTTGTTAAATGAACCGTGCACGCTAGATTGAATAATAATAATAATAATAATAATAATGAATAATAATACTAAATGATTTTTTTTTGAGTTTGTGTACAGGACCCACCACTGCTCACAGGGAAGCAGCTGCACTGGGTTGAAAAATCAACTCCATGGGTGGGTCTTGGCTCATGCTTATTTTAAATGTCGCATAAGAAAATTTAAATGGTGAAATAAATTTTTAATAAAAAAAATAAATTAAGTTATAAATAAATAAAAATGTCCTTACATCATATATATTCCTAATGTTACATAAAGTTAAATGTTGTCAAGAATATTTATTCGTAGAGATAAGAGAAGATATAATTACTAATCCAAGTGGGAGGATTCAGACAATATATGGGATAGCCATTTAGGTGTTATGGACCATAGAGTACGAAAATGACGGCGGCGAATAGGTCCAGTTGAGGGGCAATCTCAACGTGAAGATGTGGGTGAACATTGATTCTGGGGGGGGGCATACGATGGACGGCAAAAACTTTCTAAATGGGAGGAGCCGTGACATGATATTGGCTGTGAAACGATGATGGTTGGTCAATAACGGAGACTGCAAATATCACCTCGTGTAAGCGCGCTTCCGTGTGATAGGAAGACCACGTCACCAACTGCTCGCTTGTATATTTCAAAAGGGTGGCTCTCCGTCTGAATCACCTCGTTTCCAGCACTTGTGCTCAGTATAATTCGAAAGCCGGTCGGAGAGTAGATAAATCGGTTGATGGGAGCCAGCCATTGGGCCTCTTATGTCTGTCGATTCTAATTCCAGTTTACCCAAACATGAGAGGGACCAACTAGTCATGATTGTTTATTACAGGAGTGGAGCAGCCGAAAAAATTGTTGTACATAGGATACCATTGTGTTTAGAGAAAGATAAGGGGTTTTGTAAACGCCTGGAGGGCGGGCTGGAGCGAATCTGGAAACAAGAACATAACAGAGTCTTCGGGTTAACGATAGAACTTCGAGCAAAGGGAATATAATATAACTTTGTATAAGTAATATATATTATATATATATATAATATAAAATTAATTATATACATTACAAAAGTAATATATATTTATAATATATAATAATATAAAATTCTCTTTCTTCTCACCTGCCCTTTCCCCCAATTGGCGGTAAAGGTGCTGTACAAGCCATCGGAAAGAAAACAAGAAGAACATGACAAACTCGAAAAGAAGCCAGCCTTACCGGCCTCCCTCTGTAAACATTTAATAGTAGTCAGCTTCGTCACTCAGATCAGAAAATCCACCCTAGACAACTCATTGGACCCGCGCGACGGACTCCACTATGGTAAAATCGGTGCAAGGTAATGGTCATCCCCTGCCCAGGTGATCCACAACCCTGCCCCCATACAAAACCCCGCCATGCCATTCTCTCGTATCATGCACCTTTATTCTTCCCTCTGCCAAACTCACATTTCTCTCTCCTTCAGACATTCGTCACCGACTACTCAATCTACTTCTCTTCGGTCTCCGCCGGTCGTTCCCGACATGCAATCCAACTATCACATGACATCCCTTAACCACCTAACTATCATTCATCACCTTCACTACCAAACCATCTCAACATATCTTTCTTAATATCTCATTTACCCCTTTCTTCACACACAACCACTCTCTAATCACTTCATTTCCTCCTCTATCGAATTCTTCTCAACACCTAGCACACCCTTAAGATGTCCACTGAAACACATGTAACTTTTAGATTCTAACCTCTTATGCCAAACCAATAGTCTCCACAATACCATACAACACAGTAACACACCCATCGAAGACCCTAGCACGAAAAATTCCAAACTTAGTCCCCTTGGCATTCACCTACCATTTCAATGCACAGCCACCTTCGCCTGCCATTCACAACTTTCCCTACTACCAGATCTCTGCATCGTCCGTTCCCTTCTATTCCAACATATACCCTAAATTATTAAACCTCAACACGCGATCGAAGGGGTTCTACTCGGGCTCCATCCTAACCCATAACTTCACACTGGGGAGGAGTGGGGTCCCACCTCACAACCATAACCTTACCTTATCTACGTTTAACTTTCAACCCTCCCTTTTTACACACTCTGCCCAAATCACTCTACATATCCTCTCAAACCCCTTCAGATCGCCACACGGAACCAAATCATCCAATCATCATAATAGGTAGGGCACCCTCCACTCAACTGCCATTCTCTACCATTCCAACACCATCTCCTTCAGAGGACACATCAAATCTTATCATAATAACCCATCCTAGACATAAGAATAAACAGAGACATCAAACACACTCAAAGTTTAAAGGCCGACTTGCTCGGATACACTACTTTTGAAGATGTGCAAAAACACGCCCACATCGCATCAAGCACTCTTTTGCATTCCATTCAGTAAGCCACCCACCAACATTTTTCATATATCACTAACACCTCGCACAGAGGCTTCCCTATTAACCTATCATACGCCTGTTGCCAAATCCATAAAACCCTAAATACAATCATCACTAGTCTCAATTTCTCTAATCATTTTTCCTAGGATTTACCACACAAAACCAAATCATTTGGGTACAATAGTACAATAACCAAGGCACCCTCCATTCTCTACCATTCTCCGTCAGACTAACACCATCCCCTGCAACTCCCTCTTAAAATTCTTTCATCATAAAATCCATATACAAATTACGTAGCTATGGAGACATGTTCTTATACAAGGGTATTATCACTGCTCTTCTCCAGCCCTCCAGAATTACTCCCTTAACAAACGCTTTATTACACAACAACCATATGACAGATCACTCATTTGCCTCCTTTCTTATATAACAAATGAATTTAGAGCATATATATATTATATCTATATATATTATATATAAGATATATATATATTATATACTAATAATTATATATACTAATAATATAAAAGTAGATTAGCGTTGGTTAAACGGATGTATAAACGTGAGTGTGTTGGGAATCATGCCAGCAAGATCGGGAAGAAAAAGTGGATTTCAGTCCAGAAAGAGAATGCTGAAGAAAAAACAGTTTGGCAAGCGAGAAAAAGGTGCATTAATAAAAGTGATGCGGGTGCTTTGTGAGTCGGGCCCGCGGAACTTCCCCGCACAACGCGGAGTCAGCGCCAGGGCCGTCGTATGTCCTCGTTGATACGCCAAAGCTATATTTTTCAGACTGCGAAATTCTCACTTCAAGTTATAAAGGGGACGGAAGGGAGGGGCTTTCTTTCGACTTGTGCCAGCATGCCTTCAACTATGACTTCGGTTCTCCATGCACTGCCGAACACCCGTCACTCTCCCAATCTGGAAGAATGAGTGATGATAATATATATAATAATTATATAGATATATATATATAATATATATATAATATAATAAATAATACATATATATATATATATATATATATAAAAAATATAATAATATATATATATATTAAATAGAGAGATAGCACATTTCCAAACATCCCCTTTCCCCTAAAACATATCTCATAGATCCCTTCTTGATGTGTTTCAGTAATCAAAACTAAGTACTAACAATATCATATTCCACTAAAGGTTTCTAGAGTTTTGAAGCTATGGTTTATTGAAGAAAAAAAAAATATTTTGATGTGCAGAAATACCAACTGAAACGCTTAATTTAAACTAGGCAGATTAACTGCTATCGTAAAACAATGTAGTAAATATTTCATCGTATGCGCATTCCGAAAATAAATTCAGTAATGTTTAGTCCAATAAAAATTAAGTAAGTATACTGTAAGTAAGTAAGTAAAAAGAAGAATAAGAATAACTAATTTGTCCTGTGGATTTTCAATGCAATGGAATATTTAGACATGGTTAAAAACCTAAAAAAACTTACCTTCTTTATCATTTCTAATCGGTAAGTTCGGAAATTTCTCTTCTTATCAATATAGGTAACGGCCTCCATCAAAGGACATAGAATTATTTTAGTGTGGTCTTCGAAGAAATTTATCTGAAGGGTCCCATTTGTGAGGTGAAGAACGATGGCAGACCGCGTGCGGAAGTACGTTTTTAAGGAAGGTATTCTGGCAAGTTCATCACCTTCTCTTGGCGCCATGGTAGCTCCGGCCTTAAGAAGATGCTCATTCATGTAATTTCGGAAGTACCTTAACAGAGTTACCTTCTTGCAAATTGTTTGAGGGAAATCACTTAACCGATGGTAATGTTCTTGCCCGTTGCGTTCGATATAATGGATATTTCTATAAAAATTGTTTTGTGTTACAAAGTGATGAGAGTGATTCTTATTGCTTATATACTAATATTTGAATTTTATTTTAGATAAAGTTAAAAAAATTAGGCAAAATATGTTACAGTATTGAATATAGTAAAGAAATAATAAAATATATGACATGAAATACCTTTTTAATTCCTTTTTAATTAAAATAACAGAATCAATAAAGCTAATTAAACTATCACTTAAGTCCTGTTAATACTACTCCCATTCAGAATAGCAATAGCTTCGGTGGTAAAATCATTGAAAGTACTTCCGATGGAAATCACACTTACGTAACCACGACCATTATTTTCATTTTATACTCGGCCATTTGCAATGCCAAAATCATGGTACGCGCAAAGTCCATCATCTCAACTCTGATAAAAAAAATGCAATGGTTAAATAAAAAAAAAAACTTTACCTCCAATACCATGCAAAATGTATTTAACACAACTAAAGTCGACTACTTCCAATATCTTAAATGTTGTGATTAGTATAATCTTTCGTTCGTACATGCTAGCGTATTTTTATTGGTGATCCATCCTTCGCTTGATAAGGAAAAAAAGGATCAAACGTGAAATGATGGATCCGGTGGTTCATGAAAGTCTTAATCAATTAGGAGCACGTCCAAAGACAGAACGTAGTTAGAGTTTAGAATAATTTTTATGTTTTTTTTTGGGTGATT
>JABUQX010106209.1:0-12500 GCA_015478945.1 Trachelipus rathkii | reverse complement strand
TATAATTTTACATGACATCACACATACCACAGCCTCTGCCCTTTGAAAAAATATATATACAACATCAATAAATTATATCATAATTGAGCACCGGGAGAGGTAATTTTGGGCCGGAGGCCGAGATTAAAAATTTTAATTTTCCGGCCCGGAGGGCCGGGATCCCGGCGCCGGGGAAATGAAGCTTTAATCATTATACTAACCTATAATATATATATTAATATTATAATATATAACATATATATAAAATATATATATATATAAGAAATTAAAAACTAATTATATAGTAAGATATAATATATATATATGATATGCAAAGTTGACTCAAACCAGCAAATTACATGCAACCTCTCATCCGTCGGATCCTAAGAGTAACTACCTGCGAGATACACCTTGAAGCGGCTAAACTCTAGTGTGAACACTTTACTATTGGGGATACATTACATCAAGAGAAAGCCTAGAAGTGTTTCATGCTTTACAGGCGTTAGACTATGAAAAATACCTTTCAACACATGGACTGCATGTATTGAAGAAAAAAAAATAAATCTGAATCTCAAAGGAAAAGTGGCCGAAAAAAAGAAGACATGGAATATCACAGGACACAGCAGATGATGACATGTCCCATTCCCCATCATACAACGCTAGCCTCTATTAAAAATTCTCAGCCACATCTGGTTTGAAATAACTCAATAAAACAAGTTGGAAAATAACATGGAAAAAAAAGGCACAGAAACCATTTCAAAAATGGAGGATGCTGTAGACTATTTCGATGTCTCATAGGGTGAAATATTTTGCGATTAAGAGTATAATACTCAGTTGTCACATAAATATTCCATCCAACAAGGGGCTACTTTTCAGAAGAGATTATCCAAACAATCTAAAAGGTAAAGGCAACCAAAATACACTCAGCTGCAAAATGCAAGAATATCATTAGACATCAATATTTGACTTGCCATAACAAGAAAGCTTCATAAGTAGTCAGGGCCAATTTGGGGATGACTAAGATTTCAAAGGAAAGTGGGAACATACAAATCAAGTATTAGGTTCTCCAATTCGCGAATAATTCAAAAAAAGGAGAATCAGTACCTAAGAGGCTGGATTAAAAAATAAAATAAAAATATTCCATTGCCTATATTCACAACCTATCACCAACCTTTTACTTCCCGTATCCCTTGATAGCTTTTATGGGAGAGTACCCCTTTGGGCTACATCACTCCCCCTACCGCCCTCACCCAAAAAAATTTGGTTTTGGTTTTGATAGTAATCTTCTTAGTGGGTTACTTAAAATAATCAAAGACTCAAATAATGGACTTCTATAGCCTATTATTTTATTTTACATTTAACAATTATTCAATTGTATACTAATAATAACTCTCTAAACTATCAAACAAAAAAGACGCAGTAAATAAATTTAATTCAACATTACTTACGTCTGTTGGGCATGATGAAAGTACATACAATATTATAATCTGATATACATATTCCAAACCTGCCTTTAATAATTCAAGTGTGTTCCCGCCATTAACAAAAAACTTATTTCATGTACCCCCAGCCGGAGTCAGAGACCAGTTCAGGGTACCGACACCCAGGTTGGAAGCGGGCTGTTGACCAAATAACTCACCAAACATCTACAAAATATAGAGCTTACAGTGTTATAAGATGAACAAATTGTTCATCATGTCTTACAGCCTAGTAAAAATACCATTGTCATATTTTAGTCAAAAAATTCATTTAAAGAATTAATTAACTTTATAGAAATGTAGGTTCATTAGTAATCACCAAATTGGCTACATACTAATTAACGAAATTCAAATTGCTAATTTTCCAATACACATACTTATCCAAGAGTAAACCAAGATGGAATGCATATATTATAGTCTGCAAGATCATGCGAGCAAATCAAATTTCAATATATTCGAAAACAATTAATACTAAAGCAATTTCCACTGGGAAGCATGGAAAAAATAGATTGGGCTTACAACCAGTTGAAGAATTAACTAAAAAGAGCGGAGTGAAGATGAGTAAGACTATATCTTGTTAATACCGTGCGTAATGCTTTGGGCAAAAATATTCCAAAAACTGGAAGATAGCGGTGTAAAAACTATAAAAAAACTGTCTGCAAGAAACATAATAGGTCTTCTCATAATGTGTACCAAAACGTCAGTAACAAATTAAAAGTTCATCTATAGAGTTTACACCGCTATCCTTCCAATGTTTGGGGGGTAAGTATTTTGGGGCATGCATAACCTGCAGGTTATTTTGACAAAAAATATTACATCCAATCACACTCGCCTTTGTTAATTCTTCAAATGGTTGAGCAATCTAATTAATTTCTCCATTAGCTCCATGGGGAATCGGGGCAATTTAAGATATCAGATGGGTTTTCGAATTATAAAATTGCAATTTTTGGCCTCAGATCCTTGCAGCATTAAGACTGAATTCGATCGGTTCCACCTTGGGATAAGCTGGGTGTATGATAAATTAACTTTGGATCCGTAACTTAAGTTGACAATGTAACTACGAAATATGACCATAACCATCCTTCCTACATAAACGCTGATTATTCCCCTTAATTCGCAGTTTTTGATAAAATATAGAACCAGCTGTATCACGAGCTGAACGAACTGAATATAAACTGTCTCATTTATAAACACCTTATGCTTCTCATCAACTTTTGGTAACGTTTTGAGATCTAGTCAACAGGCTTCCCCCAACCCTGGCTAACGCTACCCCTCGTGTAAACTCTGCATACCGGCTGGGGGCACATGAAAAAATTTACTAAGTCGAATAAGCCACAACTGAAATTATAAAGTCAGGTCTGCAAGACCTGGTTATACCAATGGGATAATATTCAATCACTTCATCCATGGCAGGAAATAATATAAAATTATGTTACAATGCGGGTCTATTTCGTTTTTGGGGATACTTAGCTTATATAACTATTCATTACCAATCTGAAATACAATGTAAACATGTAATAAAAAATAATAGCATAGAATCATTATTGGAGTCCTTTGAATCTAAGCAACCCAAAGCATATACTAAGCCACAAAAACAAACATTTTTTGCGTAGACAGTATAGAAGTTATAAAGCAAAGCGACTCAATCCATCAAAAGGCTAACTAGGGGAACGCGGGGAGGTAAAAAGTGGAACGTTGACTAGGAAACAACAGAATAATTTATTTTATTTAATGCACCTTAACCTATTCATCACTTTTTAGAATATACTTTCTGCGAATTTGAAAAACACTAAACACCTGATTGGGAATGTCCAACTTCCTCTGAAAATCTCGATACATCCAATGCCTACAACATAAAGCTGTCCATTGTTACATTCAGCAATTCCCTCACAATAACGGGGAGTCAAGAATACTTCAATCTCTTGCACCGAATGCTATATTTGTCTTACCTTAAGATGGGGATAATCTCTTCGAAATACTTCTTGGGATGAATAATAATGTGCGGTGACAAACGTGATTAATTAACTCCTTAAATCAATGTCTCAACAAAACAAATGGGCAGTTCGGCGGGTCCACAGCATCAATCCATCTTTGGAAAATGAATCGTGCTTTCCTTTCATAATGTTCCCATCCTGGTTTTATATTATTTCACATGTAGCTAAGAGAACTCTTTAAAGAGGTAAAGTGATGATAGAACAGTGGACATCCATCTGCTGTCGGATATCAGTTCTCTTTTTCGGGCCACTTACCTCTTGAAAAGATTCAAATATTCTTTTATTTCTCAAACACCGGGGTTTATGTCTCTTCAAGACACATATAAGGTTTTTTGAATAATATCGAACCTTTCTTTTGGTACTAAATTGACAGCAACGACCCCCAATAGCTCACAAGTATTCCACACATCCACGGCTTTAGGCCCCTCTGTCAGTTAGTGAACTTTTCTCTAGGTATTTACTACTTAGTATACGGACGGGGAAGGTGCAGGATGCAATTTTTAGAGGTGCAATCTTTCATATATAATATTATATAAAAATATATATAGATTATATTAGAAGATATATATAAGAATATATAAAATAATAAGTATAATATAATATATTAAGTAGAAGAAGTATAAATAAAGCTTCAATTCTCCGGCTCGGAGACCCGGCCTCCGGCGGGAATAAATTTAAATTTCTCCGGCCCCGCCAATAATTACTCTCCGGTCAGTCAAAATATATATATATAAGTATATATAATATAATGAATAAATATATATAATATGATTTAATAAATAGATATTAATATAATAAATATATTATAATATATAAAACTAAACCTTAACGTGCTGTATCCCCCTATAAGTGGTAACAACGGAGTGACCCCAGGAAAGCGAATTTAAGGCCGGCAATCCACCACTGCCACCCAACATGTCGCAGTCGAGTTTTAATTCTTGGCCCCCAGGTAGATAAACTCCAACAGCTGACGCTAGGGATTGATACGCCTACGCCTTTCGTATGAGATTCCTGGCAACCTCAGCCTCATGATATCATAATAATATATATATATATATATAATATATTATAATATAAATAGTATAATTATAATATATAAATAATATATAATATATAAAATAAATAAAAAAAAAATTGTAAATTTAAATATAATTAAATATATATTAATTATTTATATATCAGAGATGGACTGGAATGTCAAATTTGAGCTGGTTGCAGCTGCGGGTCTTTAAATATCGTGGATGCTCGGACGTTTAAGTATAAGGAGCATACTTTTACTCTTGTAATTTTAATTAAAAATGTATTATATATATAATATTTATATAATATAATATAATTAATAATATATATATATATAATATATGATATATATATAATATATATATAATAGATAGATATGAATATATAGATAGAGTAGATACGATAAATAGTATAGATAGAAGATAGATTATAGCTATATATATACGAATAGAAGTTATATATATATAGATATTATAATAATTATATATATATTATTAATTAGATATTTAAGTATTATATATATAATATATTTCATTTATATAGTAAATATAATTATTATATATAGTATATTAAAGAATATTACTAATTAAATATAATATGATATATATGATACAGTGGAAAAAAATATATATATATAATTATATTATAGTAATATTATTATATATAATATAATAATATATATAATATTTATATAATAATAATATATATATTATAGAGAAGTAGAGAGAAGCAGAGAAATCCGAAAATAAAATACATATTAGTTCCCTATAAATTTTCGCCAGAAAAAGACAAATTAATATTGATTTAATCCATTTAGATCAATGTAGGAAACATCGCCATTTTCAACAAGAGGATCAGAATGTTAATTTATGGTCGATCATCCCCATCTACACATATATCATATAATAATAGTATGATGAATATATACTATATATAGTATATTATAATATATATAAATAAATAATAATATAAAATATAAGTATATATAAATTGTGTATAATAATATATATCTATATATATATAAGTATAATATATATAATTATATATAATAATTAATATATAAATATATAATATTATAATATATAAAATACAGCGATCACCAAAAAAGGGCTTCACTGGGAAAAAATTTCCAAACGTGATTGGCCGTTTGGTCTGAAAAGTAGAGACCTGCTCAAGAAATGGTATGCCCCGTTTCCTGCATGAATAAGAGCTCAAGTTCCGTGACTGCAAAGCAAAGACGTGAAAGGAAAATCCCAAATCCAGTACGACCCAGAAAGACGCCACTAGAGAGATTTTAGTTTCAAACAGATGGATGAAAGTCGGAACAAAACCAGATTCAGAATAATCAGGAAGTGAAGGGTAATTTTCTTTATTCCCTTTCAAACTAGTCGAACCTTTTTAATTTGAATGTTTTTATTTTTTTATTTTTTTTCAGTTCAATAATTATTACATTGTATAAAAAAGGCCGCAGAAAAAACTTATGATTACAAGTTACTCAATTCTAAAGAGATTATGGAATTCCGGGTGAATCAAGTGAAACACAAAGTCCCCCTGTTTAATAATAGGTATAGATAAGTGACCTAGTAGTAAATACTTGAATTGAAATAGCGATTATAATAGACCTATTACTAAAAACATATTATTTTCACAATGCGTACAAAACAATCAACCATGTAATTCTTCGATCGAAGAAACTCCCAGCAAATATCAATCAAGAAATAACACCTTCACTAATCAATTTAGATCTTACTTACAACAATATCAAGCCACCTACAACAACCATAATTCCTAATCCTCGGTTAACCATACTACATCTCACCGCCACCGAGTAACCTTCTTACCCAACACGTTCTAACTATATTACTTCTAAAATAAACAACGATTATTCTAGATTGAAAAAATAATTTAAACTGATAAACTATTAAAAAAACAAGCGTTCCTCTGACAGACCACAAGAGTTAAACTAGAACACAATCATTCATCAAACGTGAACCCTTCCAATTCAGCAACACTTAAAAAAAGAACATCAGCAATTCATTACCCAATAACTTTCCATTAAAAATACAAAAAATTGTAAGTAAAATTTGAATATGAAGTCTATTTTTAACCACCATTTACAATAAACGAATCCATCTCCTCCAATGAATTACAATGATATAGGCAAAGTCTGTACAGCTAAGGTTAGAATCCAGGAACTCAATATTACAAGATTACTCGTAGAAAATAATTAACCAAACAAAGAAAAGTTAATCAAAGCGTATGATATAATTAATATAGAAGCTCTATGGCAATATATACCCAAAAATCAAAAACTACATATTTTGGCATTTTAGACTTTATGTAAATCATGAAAAGCAATAAAATCAACCCTACTTCTAAACAAAACAATTATAGAAAATCTCATATTTCGAACGCAACGCAAAACACATTCTTTTAGATCCCTCAGAACAATTCAAGAAGACTCAAACTTTACCAAATACAAGACATCCGTTAAGGCCACTTCTCGCCAAAAATGTACGCCCAAATACCCTCCAAACGGACCCGCACGTCGTAACGCCATCGGTCTCACCACAAGACCTCCAGGATAAACACAAGCACACAAATAATCATCTCTTTGGAAGTCCGATCTATTAAGAAAAATTCCAAACTCAAAAATGAAAAAAAAGTTATACCCTGTAAAAACCAATTGGCTATAAAGTCCACAATTAAATTGATTCCTACTCTTTACACTACTCATACACCTAATTTATATTGGAAACAAAAATAGTAATGCCAACAAAAAAACTCTTTTACAACAGATCTAATCGCCTATTATAATAACTTCATGAGTTCGCACACAAAATAGTTTTTCTTCATAAACCAAGGCTCAATACAAAACCTTAGAATATCATATGTATAATACATTTGAATACGGGAAACAATTCCGAGAAGACTTGAGATATTAAAAAGATGAAATCTACTTCCTAATAATAAAATGAATAATTATATAATATAAAATAATTATAAGTATAAATTAAATATAAATATATATAATAATAATGTTATATATACATCCACCTCATCTTCTCCAGATTCGGGGGGGAGGCCTTTCGCAAGGCCCTGGAAACAGAGACAGTAATAGAAAGTGACACATGGTAGTCGAAAAGAAGATGCCCCTCCCCCCTTACCTGTCCCCTTTAAATCTGTGAAGTGAGATATTGTCGCATGTCGAAAAAAAGCCTTGGGGTACACGAGAACAGCGAGCGGAGCCTCACTGTGGGCCTCGTCGCATGCTGGTACGTCATCCCTGGCCGATCACAAACCTCCCGCCATTCACTTTATTATGCACCTTTCCCTCCCTCGCCTCTGCAAAGCTTTCGCTATTTCTATTCTCCTCAGAGGCATCCTTGCACTGACGTAAATCCAACTTTTTGCTGTTCGGATGCTCTCAGCTTGTGAATGTCCCAGCCACCACTCACCCCGGGTTATACATCCCGTCATGTAACCAACCGACTAAGAATATATAATATAATATATAATATATATATATAAATAATATATAATATATATATATATATGGTATTTGGTTTACTATATATACAATCATTAAATTTAACCTATTAATTGTTGTCTCACTCTGATCGATTATAGATGGATTGTGTAATAAAGTCGTTTATAGAGGTGGATTTTTTCCACAATTATTGGAGGATGAAGCGGTAAATATACCCTCTGTAAGGGTAAAGGAGAAAAGCGGAACTGTAGAAATTAATAGGAATAAGTTTCCCATGAGTGTTGAAAGATGTAAAACGTAGAATTGCTGGTACGATTGTCGCGAAAAGAGTGGCCTCGAGTGACTGAGGATCTGATGGTCGAAGTAACAAGGTGCTTTTTAGGATTGTGGTAACGAGAGTGTGGATTCTAAAATCTTTACATTTGGCGATATATATTGATAATTTTTAAATAGATGTGTTTCGAAAGAGAATAAATGTATTATTCATTTCCATTCATTTTTATTCATCTATAATCTTCTAATAGAAAACGGCTAGTGTTAGTGAGAGATAATACTGCTATCGTGTTGGTGGTAGGCCTTTCTGAAGGAATCCAAAAAAGTATTATGTGACGAAGTGAACGTGTGTAATAAATGGTGCATGTGAGGTTTAGGGAATAAATAGCGAGTAAGACAGGGACTGTGTATTCTCCTGGTTATTCAAAGTTGGGATAGGATGCCGTAAATAAATGAAATTGGAGTGGGAGCAGAATGGGTTATAATGTGAGAAATGAGTTGAATGAGTGCCCTACCTATATATGCGGATGATTTGGTTCTTGTGTGCCAAATCTGAGAGAGTTTGAGAGGAAATTGGGTAAAATTCTGGCAGAGTTAAAAGAGGCTTGAAAGAAACTGGAAAGAGTAACGTTATGGTTTTGAGTGAGACAGTCCTCAGTGTGAAGTTAATGTTAGAATGGTGAACAGTAAACAAGTGTTTGAGGTTAAATATTTAGGTAATATGGATGAGAAGGGAACGGACATGCAGAGTGTATAGAAAGTGTGATCGGCAGAAAGTGGCTGTGCAATAAATCGGTGTGAATGAAAGGGACAAGTCTTGGAGTGTGCTAGTGTCTACATGAGGATTTGGTTACCTGTGTTATGGGTAGGTAGGTGAGACAACGTCTGAATAGACACTTAATAGATCTAACAGTTCCAATGTGTGCAATGACATCTTGAAGGGTGTGCTGCGTGAGAAGAATGGATAAAGAAGATGAACGTATTAGAAGCATTGGTGTGGTAAAAAAAGGTAAATGAAGAATAGATAAAAGTATATGTGTGAGGTATGTGTTTGCATGTGTAATAGGATGAATTGATAAGAGTGGTTAAGCGGGCCATGTATGGGTGGATGTTGTCCTGGGGAAAGCCGAATCCGGGGCTGTGACCGCAAGTCACGCACTGATTCGGCCAGCTAATCGCCGAATCCGGGGTATTCGAGTTTGCAAGCCGAAAGAAATAAAGGTCATGATAGAGAGAATGGCGGGCTTTTTGGTATAGGCAAGGGTTGTTGGCCCACCTGGCCAGGGAATATATCCCTTCACATTGACGATTACCATATGAGAGTCCGTCGCTCGGCCATGATGCTCAGGGTGGAGTTTTCTGGGCCTGTGAACGAAGCCCTCACTAATTAAGTACAGAGGGGGCGAAGGCTGGCCCTTTTTCTTTTCGGGACTTGTCATTCCCTACTTGGCTTTTCTTTTCCGATGCTGGTACAGCACCTTACCCCCAATCTTGGCGGCAAAGAGGAAGTGAAAGATAATAAAGAAAAGAATGTTTTTATATAAGGTATATAATTATGTATAAGATAATATTAATTATAATATATATTATAAATATATATATTAATATATAAATATTAATATATTCATATATATATATATATAATAATTATATAATAAATAATATCCCCTTTCTCGAATTTCTATCCTTAACTCAAGACTTCTATTAATGTCATTATTCGAGATTTCCGCTCACGCGCTCCCAGGCTTTAAAGAAACCCCTTATTTTCTTAAAACAGCAATGGTATCCTCTGTACAACAATTTTTTCGGCTGCCACTCCTGTAAATAACAAATCATACTATGTTGGTTCCCCTCTGGCATTAGGGGGTAACTGGCAAGAAACGCCGAAGAGACAAAGGTCTTGCCTCCCATCAACCGATTTACATCCACCCTTTTCTCATCGACAAGGCCTTTGATCTTATGCAAGAGTGCTGGACGAATGATCAGCGGAGAGCAAACTTGAAATATAAAGCCGAGCATTGTGATGGCCTTCCCATACCGACAGAAAGCGCCTCTACACGAGTGATATTGCACGTCTCCGTTAATTGGGGACCACAGCCAATATCGCTCCACAGCCAACTAACTCACCGACCCCTCCCCATTTGGCAATTTGCGCGTCATGCCTAATCTGTCACCACACTTCATGATTCCCCTCACTGACCCATCGCCGCCCGTCATTTCCGACTATTTCTATGGTCCAATAACACCTAAAATGGCCTAATCCAATGATGTCTAATCCCCCACTTTGGATTCGTAAATATATCTTCTCTTATCTCTACGAATAAATATTGCTTTGACAACTTAACTCTTAGTAACAAACTTAGGAATAATAGCGTAGATGACATTTTGATTTATTTATAGACTTAATTTATTTTTTTCATAAAATGTTATTTGAAACGAATTTCAACTTAAGAAATTTGATGGTCCACAATCCAAGACCACCCAGATTGACTTTTCAACGCCAGCGCAGCTGCTTTCCCTGGAGCAGTGGTCCCCTGTAACACAAACTCAAAAAAAATCATTTAGATTATTAATTCATTATTAATTAATTTAATATTTATTACTTATTCCAATTCTAGCGTGCATCCGGTGTTCACTTTCTAATCTCTGTATTCTTTTCTTTCTTTTCAAGTTTGGGAGAAACAACATGAATTTCCTGATGGATCTACATATATTGATAATAAAAAATCGAATGTAACCAAATCAGGGTCTTCCAGCAGAGGAACTGCAACAAGCGCAGTCACTATAGTCTCTGTTCCCTCTCAACAGTCCGCTCAACCAAAGCCCGTCACGTAATTCACAGTCAAATAAAATTGAAATGCTTATTATATTATTAATTATATTATTATTATTCTTTATATTATATTAGTAATGATTTATAAGCGCAAAAATATTAAATCGATGTAGTGTTTTTTTTTTTTTAAATTTAAAAAATGATTAATCCTAAGGGTTTAATACTTTTAATATTAACATTAAAATTATTATTATTATTATTATTATTATATTATTATTTATTATTTTATTCATATTAGACTTGCAATTTACCATATTTTTTTTTGTTCCACATTTTTTCGACACTTTAGTCAGACATTAATAATAATGAATAACTTATCGTGGTGGTACAGTATTACTTATTGTTTGTTGTCGTTGTTGCAGTGCGCGAAGGTATTATAATACTACGTATTTGGTTATCGAATAGAGAAACTTATTTTATCAAGCGAAATAATGTCAAAATCGCTTTCTTTCATCATGCAACAAGATTACCACATATATATATTATAAATTATAATAATAATATCATATTATATATATATATATAAATAATATCATATTATATATATAATAATGATATTTTATATGGCATAATTTAGAACGGATCAGTTAGAATATTTTAAGAACCTTGTAAAATTTCTTGTGGGAATCTCGACCGGGCGCCTTTCTTTTCGGGCGTAACCAGTTATGTTGAATATATAATATATATATTAATATATAATTATTTATATTATATATATATATATAGAAATAAATATATAATTATATATATAAATATATTATATATGAAGTTTTATGAATTGTAAGAACTAATTGACGACCAGAGGTCACAGAACCGCATAAATATCATTGTGGGGGCCTCTCGCCCCGTTCTAGGGGCTATCGGGGCGTCGCACGTCCCCCATTACGCCGACCCCCAAAAACAATTCCAGTTGGGGCCGGAGGCCGAGGGGGACAAAGGGGACCAATTCCTCACCCCCCGACATCCACCCAGAGCTGACGATACCCTAAAAATTACTTAGTGCGGTCCCTTCGGTAGGTGTTTTTCCTTAGTTTTAAATTGATTTTTATAATATATATGATATATAATATAAAAAAAAATAAAATAATATAAAAACTAAAAAAAAAAAAAAAAAATAAAAATAAAAATGAATATATAAATATATATATAAAGATATATATAATATTATAATATATAATATAGATATTAAAAACAACTGTAATCGCGAAAAAGCGCGATCAGAATCCCGCATAATTTTTAAAACACTGTATCGAATTTCCTGATCACTTCTATATATAATATATATTATATATTATATTATATATATTATAATACTATATAGTATATATAATATATATATTATAATATATATTAGTATTATAATATAATATAATATATATATTATATATATATTATAGTAAGTATATATATGTATATAATGATAAATATCACTT
>JABUQX010106208.1:0-12814 GCA_015478945.1 Trachelipus rathkii | reverse complement strand
CTCTAAACTCATTCACTCTACCATCTGTCTCATTTTCAAGCACATAACTAACTCCATTTGACATCACTTTTTTTACGAAATAAGGCCCTTCAAACTTTTCTCTCATTTTACTTACATTCAAACGGCCCTTCTCAATCACCTCTTTCAAAACCTTATCCCCTACTTCAAAACTTGCAAACTTCAGACTCCCTTTTCTCCAAACATCCCTATCACTTTCAGGCAATCCTAACCTAGGTTTAACAAACTTCTCAAAATTCATCACATAGATACATGGAGACATACCAGTAGCCCTATGCACAGTCATATTATATGCCCACACACTTTTCCTATCCAATAATCCCATTCATTCTCTCGTTCACTCATCATTCGTAACATCTCACTCAATGTTCGTACCGTTCTTTCAGCCAAACCATTCGAACTAGGCATATACGGAGTAGTTCGCAAATGTTTAATCCCCCAATCACTCAACATCTGCTCAAACGCCTGTCATACAAACTCCGGTCCATTATCACTCATTATTCGCTTCGGTTTACATACACACATAGGCAACAAAACTTCTCTCACTACCTTAGCTACATTTGCACTAGTCTTATTCTTCACAGGCACTGCATACGCAAACTTACTCTTATGATCTACCATCACTACCATTCCTACATACCCACTTGCAGTCACCGGCAAAGAAACACACTCAATCATCACTAACTTAAAAGGTTCACTCACATCCATTCTCAACACAGGAGGTTTTACATACATTCTCTGATACTTGCCTTTCTGAAACTCTTCACAAGTAGTCGCCACATCCTTCACTATCTTTCGCAACCAGGGGTTGAACTTTCTCTTTCATACATTCCAACAATTTAAATTTCCCCATGTGTCCATATCTACGATGAATCACAAATGCCATCCCTACTGCCCCAACCACAGAAAATACTGGTACATACAAATCATCCTCTCGTACTTTTCTAATATAATACACCATATTCTCACACACAGGAAACTTTTTTCGCAAATACCTTAAAATCGTCTATCAACTGATCCCATAAACACAATTTCTAACCTGCAACAATACATTTCCTCAATTCACATGCCATAAAACATTCTTCTTGCATCAATTCAATATCTCGCATACTCAATAATTCCTCATCACCCACACCAACTCTCACCATTCCTACGAAATCAGTCACACATACGCCCCCTTCTGCACTCTAACTATTTCCCGATTCCCTTTCAGCAATCTTTCATTTCCTACTTCTACTGACAACCAATTCATTCTTAAAAATTCTATCCCAAACAAAAAACAATACGGCATTCGTTCTTCATCAAGCACAACAAATCTATGTCCCACTCTTTAACATTCCTATCTCTACTTTTAACATAATCTCTTCCCAAGCTACAATTTCTCCTGCCCCAATCCCCTTTATCTTTACACTTGTATTCCTCCTTGGTATCTGCCACGCCATTTGCTCAAGCTCTCGTACCACTGACGCATTCACCAAAGAAATCTGAGACCCAGTGTCAATCATCCCACAATATACCTTACCATCTACCTGCACTTTCACCGCCATTCTACCACTCATCCCATGTTCGCAATACACTACCTCTTCAATCTCCCCAGGACAAATCATTTTCAGATCTTCCTCATCTTCAACTACCTCAACTGCACATCTTCTTTTCCCTTCTCCAAGGCATACTTCCTATCATAACTCTTTTTCTCTATTACCCAATTATACTTACCTCACTCAAACACTGTAAATGCAGCTCACCTTCACTGTTCCTGTCAATCCCCTCACTCCTATAAATTACCTGTCGTTCGCCGCCATAATGCACACACACAACTACTTTAGGCAATTTACTCACAACAACCAACACCTCTTGCAACGGAATCACACCTCCATTACACATAGTCTTTAACTCTCTCACATATTGTCATACCTTCCTAACTCTTTCATACACACCTCAGTCATAACTTCCCTCCGCAATTCTTCCATACCTTCAGGCACTTTCATAACCAAACTTTCCTTGGATAGATTCTGTAAACCATACAACACACTTTCGAACATAGAATCACCTCCACCTCGACTTTCTTTCCCTTTCATTAATCCCTTAGGCAAATACTCAGGATCTATCACCAACGTTTCACTCATTCTCTCACTCCCCGGCATTTTAGACATCAAGTCTGCAATTTCATTCCTTTCCTCTTTGACATATTCAACCACATAATCAAAATCACTCAAATCTTCTAAAATCCTCGCAAGCCTACTATCAACCGTCCTCATTCCCTGCAAATACTCAAACATTTGATGATTCGTTCTCACCACAAAAGTAATATCATACAAAAACGGACGTAACGACTTCACACAAAACCTCAAAGCAGTCGACTCGCTTTCAATCGCTAGAGTACTTTGCTCTGTCATTACTAAACGCTTTCGAAACATAGTAATAACTCGTTTCCTTTCAATTCCATCAATCACCTGTTCTTGCATCAAACAACCCCCATACAATACCCACTAGCATCCGTATACACTTCCAGTGGCTTAGCATTCTCACTATAATCAGGGTACGCTAATTCTACATCTTTCGCAACTTCAGCTTTCAACTTCTCAAACGCTTCATTCATTCTATCATTCCATTTCACAATCATACTCTTTTTTTTACCGGTCCATTCATTCAAAGGTTTTATCACTCCCGAACAATCTTTCAAAACTTCCTTCCAAATTCTACCAAACCTAAAAATCCCCTCAACTCTAACATTCCTTGGTTTCGGAAAATTTCTAACTTTTTCAACAAAACTTTTCGCTTTCTTCAACCCGTCGCCACCTAACTTGGATGCTCCTAAAAATTCACCCTCTATCCGCAACATTCACATTCTCAACTTTCACTTTCATATACCTACATCTCAATTTTTCAAACCACATTCATTCCTATTTCAAATGCTTCATAAAAAGTCTCAGTATCACTAAATATATATCTATGCATTTCTTTTTGCAACATCGTCATAACCACCAATTTCATCGCCCTCTGACAAAGCTGCCGGAGCATTGGCCACCCAAAGCTCAAATCGCAATGATAGATGCCGTTAGCAGTTACGAAAAGCAGTCACAACTCTGATTCGCTTCCATGCATTTCTGATAAATGATCCACCACCAGATCCTTTCGTAAAGACTTATCCCATGCATCTATACACACATTCTGACACTACACACATTAGAAATCGATCTTTAACCGTCTTTTCATTCACCTTTCTATAATCAATACATAACCTCAATCGTCCATCAGGCTTTCGCATGGGAACAATCAGACTGTTCCAAGGACTCACACTCTCTTCCAACACACCTATTCTCTCTAACTCTTCACACTGCTCTTCAATCTCATTCGCAACTGGGGGAGGAAAGAGAAGAGATAGCTGATAAATGGGGGTGTCGTTGGATAATACAATACGGAATGCAGGCAACTGCGCACCCCCAAAATCCTCATCGCCTTTGCTTAGCGCTTTCCTCCTTTCCCACAACATTCGCAATCTTTTGTCTCTTTACTTCATTCAAACCTTCAGCAAAAACTGTATTTTCTCACCATCTCACGGCCTGCACCCAATTCTTCCTCTCATATCACCAGCAAAATCACATTCTCTCTCTCTCTCGAAGTTTTTGCATATCAAAACAGAATACAAACTACCAAACACATCTCACCAACCCTTATTCCTCTCACTCTCTTCTTTTTCATTCACCTTTTGCATACATACTCTAGGATTGTTCATATCTTATTATACCATCAATACATGTGCAACCCTTTTCACTCTATACTTCGCATCGTAACCATCCACCAGAAACATGCTATTCTGGTCGACATCCACACCTACTTCGCATTCCAACCTCCTTTTCACCTTACCACACCATCCGCTTTCAAAGACATATCTTCCAGAGCAAACACTTCCACACTTTTTACCATTTCACCTTTACATCCCCTACCTTATTTCACATACATCTGACATTCCATCCTTAATTACCTTTTTCTCTATCATCATACGATCAGGATGGATAATCATCCCATTCATACTTAAAAACTTATACCCTAACAACAGATCATACTTCTCATTCTTACTATCAATAACATAGAACTCACCTTCTTCCATATTTATACCTCCAATCTTAACACTCTCCCTAAATTTTGTAACGACCGGTATTACCCTATTACTAATCCCCTTAATATTCCCTTTTCCAGACTCTTTCTGATCTTCCCGTTATTCATTCCTATTAACGCACTTTTTACTTACACTACAACTGACCATAACACCAGTATCAATCAAGCTCTCACTCAATTTCCTCCGCATAACTTAATGAGTTCATGACTCAATGACCGGACCAGCCGAAAAAGTACATCCGCACTTACAATCCCTTCCATAACAACACTCAGCCCCTTCCCACCACTTAAGGATCCCACAGCTGTAACCCCTTCACTAGGATCGTTTCCCGAAAGCCAGTTCCCCTTACCTGATTACTCATTCCCACTTACATTTTCACACTTACATTCCTATTACTAACTACAGCCGAACTATTACCAATAAACATTTCCATTACCGCACTTACCACCACCACCACAACTAAAACTTTGGATTCATTCTGCTCCACCAGGTTGCTTAACTCAAACCAGCAACTACCAGACACGTGGCCCTAGCCTTGCCCACATATTGTACAGGGTATTTCTAGGAACCTGCACATCCTCGAAAAAGCCCTCAGCCCACATTCCCGCATACAGGCTTCCTACAGTCACACTTTGCTGACAATCCTCTTACAATGAATCTGTTACCTCCACATTCTCCTAATCCGGCCCTCTTGAGGGTCTGTGCAGTTCATAGCCATATGGCCCCACATTGCCCACACTAAAACCACGCCCTCATTTGCCCATCTAACATTCCGAATCAAATGTCCCCATTATACCACACCTAAAACCTTCACATCCATACCCCTGCATTCTCTCTGTTCCATGTCCGATTCATATTCTCTCTCACATTCGTATTTATAATTGTACCCAACATTCTCTCTCATGTTCGTTTACCAACTGGTGTTCTGCTTGGCATTCATCGCATTCGTACCTCCTGCATTCACCTGTCTTTCATTTTCACCCCCATAAAACTCTTACTAGGAATTTTACCATAACTCATACGGATTGCCCTAAGAGCAATCCTAGAAGACTCTTTCTGTGGACCACTGTGAGCCCTTCACTATTCCACACTGTAGCAATCATGCCTCTTCATTATCCTCTTTACTACTTTGCATTCTTTTAAACTCACGATCTTCTACTATTTCTAACACATCCCTCCATTGCAATGTTCCCTACTGCCACCTTCATTTTCTCTTTACAGAACAAATACGCATTTATTAAACTCCGCCACTGGAGAGGATCGTCTCCAGGAATTTTCTTCATCAACATTTTTTGTTTATCATTTATCCCCTCATCCCCAAACTTCAGAGCCAATGTTTCCAACCTATGCGCATAATTATTATCCAATTTTTCATTCTTTCCTCTCCTAGCCTTATCAAAGTCATTCACACGTCATACTTTGCACACCCCCTTAATTCTTTCAACTGTTCCACTTCTACTTAATAGAAGAATACTTCGGCTCACCCACACTCACGATAGCCTTATAAAAATCAAACATTCTCCCTTCCAAAAACTCACCTAACTCTTTAACCCAAAACACCTTATTTTCATCAAATTTCTCCTTACAATAACTCTCATACTCTCTAAAAAAATTCACACACATCCTTAGTTCCATACACATTATATTTATTAATCTTCGGAATGTCCCTAATAAGGACACTCCGTGCAACTTGAACATCATCTCTCGAGTCTTCAGACGTGGTATCCTCATAATTCTCATTCAGTTCCTCATTACACTACTATTTAAAGAATCTATTTACTCTTTACCTTTTGCTATCTCATCTCTTCTTTCATGTCTTCTATTCTTCGACGTCTTCTTCTTCTTCTGATCCTTCTTCTCCTTTTCTTTTTCTTCTTTCTCCTTCTTTTTTCTATGTTATCTTCTTTTCATTTTCTCTTATTCCATATCATCTCATCCAGCATCACTCTACATCTCTGTCCTGCATCCAAAACGCTCTTCCCTTCCTGTCAACCACCTATATGGAGTGAAGAGCTCCTTTCACTCAGGTCCTTTCGTTACCAACTGTTTTGCAACACAAAAACTGGGATAACAGCAACTCTTCCTTCCAATTCTCATGTTCCATGTGTTTTCTCTCTCTGCATTCCAACTTCCATCTCTCTCAGTCTATCAATTAGTCCTCATTCTCCTTTTCTTTCTTTCCTTTTGCCTCTTTCAGTCTCTCTACTTCCAATCCCAATCTCACCCCTCAGGCGTACCATCTTACCTGCTATCGTCTATGTCCCCTTGGTCCTCCGTCCAGACGCCCCACGTTGGGCGCCAGAAATATGTCGTGGTTTTGAGGCCACCAACAATCTCAATAGTAGTCGTAGGTCCTGGAAAGAGAAACCAAAGAACAAAACAAAATAATAAATAAACAATAAAACTCAGGAAAAAAATCAAACGCGAAACACACAAAGCAAACACACTTTTTATTTAAAAAAAACACCACAGCAAAGTGATCCGCTAATACCAGGTAAGCCCACCACTACAAAGGTAAAACCGACACCGATACCGATCCGGAAATAAAATAAATATCAATGAATATTCGAATCAAACCTTAAATCTAGAAAACCCATAAACCTATAAAATATATTGCCTTGCCTTAATACTAAAAATATCAAATGCAGTCTCTAATTCTCCAATTGTACTCCTTCTAAGTTCTCCAAACCACTCCTTCTCAATTCTCCACCAAGTTCTTCTCAATTCTCTACAAATTTCTCCACAGTATAACTTTATTTTATCAGTTTTATTTTTGTGTTCACAGTCTCTACTTCTAAAACGTCCTTTCCTTTCATTAATTAATTTTCCTCTTACTACCGATACTCGATTCTTCTCATATACCTAGCACTAGTAGCTATTCATAAAAATTATTCTATTTAAGTTCCCTTCATCTCATACTTCATTCAATGCAATCCTTCATTACTGCTCTTTTGTGAATGTCGTGGGCTGGTAGACAAGCTCACAAAAAGAACGCGGAAGTAAAAGAATATCGCATCATAGCAATCGCAATAAAAAAACTAATTATAATAATAATAATTACTAATAATATAATAATAAATAATAATATACTAGAATAATATAATAATTAATAATAATAAAAATAATAATATGAATTAAAATTAATGACTCTATATTAAAAAATGAATTAATTGTAAATGAATTATCATAATTATAAAGAAAAACATGCCTTTAATAACTAATCATTATAATGAATTAAATATTAAATAAGTAATGAAACACTAATAAAAAATATATAACCCACCACTGCAGGGTGCTTACCTGGGTGTTGACCCAGTTTTTTTCTCGTCCCTTTAACACTCTCAACCAATCTGAATTGCAACCCACAGGGCACACTCAAATCGGCTACTTCGACTAAAGAGAAAAACAAACTATATATAACCAAATTCAGCTTCACAGAAAAACACATCACACAATTAAACTAACATTATACTTACTACCCACTCATCAAATGGAAATCAATCGCTGGCTGAAGCAAACAACGGGTAACTGAGCCAAAGGAACTTTGAAACTTCCGAACTTCTCAGACCAGGAATTCAAACTAAAAAGAACAAGACATCCATCCTTCAATCGATCATAAAAATAATAATAATAATAAAATCATAATAATAATAATGAGATTAATAATATCAATATAATAATATATAAATAATAATATAATATTAATAATAATAATATAATAATATGTGTATAACACGTGTTGCACGTAAATCGTAGAAAAAGTTAAACAGTCTATGGTTGCTCTTCTTTTGCACTTATCAAAGAGTTCAGAAAGAAATAAGTCTATAGTCTTTCTTTTTTTTTTTAACTTTTAACTAGAAATATATGAATATAATAAAATAAAACTTATCCTTATTAATTAATATAATATATGAATAAATAATATATATAAATAAAAATAAAGAAATAAAGCACTAAATTAAATGAAAAAAACACAAAAAAAATAAACTAGCACTGCAGTCATTAGTATTCCATGTTGGTGGACGTTCTCGAAGCAAACCCTAAAAAAAAAAAAAAAAAACGGTAAATTATGAGACATTTACATAAAATCCTTATTCTACACTACCACACCGTTGAGGGGTGGATCCGTCTGCAAGGAAAGATCGGGAGAAACTACCTGACCGTAAAGGATCGAAGTAAAATTTCAATCTATAAAGATAGTTGAGTTCCGGTGACGGGATGCAAAAATGGAATTAAACGGAAAGACGGAGAGTCAGACAGAAGAAAACGTAGGCGTTCATCAGGGGGTCTAAATCGGAGGAAGGGGAAAAAACTTTTGGTGGACAACGGAGAGCGCAGGGCAGTCCAAGAAATTATGCCAAATTGAAGTGAGTGTAGTGAAGTTTCCAAATGACAATAGGAGGGCCGTGGACATAAGAGTAGCTTGGGTAAAATTAGACCTTGTGGCTAGATACGAAGGCGGTCATTACAACTCTTGTAACGTTGGACGGCAACAAAGAAGGCCACACCCAGAGTGGGTGGCTTGAGAAGACGGGCTTTTCCCACACGAAGTTCTCGCTCCCCTGCCGCCCTGCTAGGCAGACCGAAACCCGCTGGCGCGAATGTGGGGGAAATAATCGGAACGAAGAGCTAGAATGCATCTTAAGGAAGCATCGGGAGAAAAACCCCGGGCCATGTACACAGATAACAGACGTAGAGTTTAAATTTGCATGCCGGAATCCGCCTCTTCATTACTGGATCCGACAGTGAGAGAATCCAGCAAATGGTTAGAGAGATATATGTCTCGTAAGGCGCAAGGTAGAGGAAACGCTGACGGTAATAATTTAATGGGGCTTGCCTAGGGTCAGTCCGTGTCTGCCAAAAGTGACAACGAGAAATCTGATAGAGAAGGAGGAAATGGAGATTTGTAATGCGGATGATCTCGAAACGCCAGAAGAAGAGCCTGTAATTTTGCCTGTAAAAACGGCATGATGAAAGGCGGAGCGTATGAAAATACGTGGTCGAGACACAGCTGAGGCTGCCAACACTCCAGATCTTCAACCATCCGTCTACACGTAAACGGAGTCTGGGTGGCAAAATGGGGGAGGGGGGGAAAAAAACAACAAAAACAGGGGGGCAAAAACCTTGTTAAATGTGCCTAGAAATTAAGACCATAATCATAAAATCACTTTTTTGTATTAAAAATGAAAAATACTATTAAGTATTAAATGACGTTTAATGATAAATGTTTTATAGAGGGAGAGTACACGCATTCGCAGCGATGCAATTACCTCCCATTTTTAATGGTGCGTCTTTCTCTTTGCGTTCATTATTCTATCACCACACTTATCCTACAGGCAACATATTACTGACCACCATTTATTCCACATTCATATAACCGTACTTAAAGTACCACACCCCTTTCTAGAATAACATTTACAGTCCTTCCCTACTACTCACTCCCTATGTGTGGGGGAGAAACAGAATTGCCCACATCGTATCTCCTGGTGTCGTAGAAGCGACTAAGGGACGGGAGTAGTTGGGTGTCTGCCCACCTACCACCTATCTCTTGTATGAATGTAAATGCATGCCTCTTAAGAGCTGGTTCGGTGATCGCCGAAACGACTTTAATTTTCGGCGAATTGTTGAATCGTATGGTACATGGAATATCAGAGGGAATAATGTTGAGGGAAGAGGAGAGAGGTGATGGATGGATATTTGAAAGGCAATTTGATTTGCTCGCTGTCGACTGGGTGGCGGAAAAAAAAAACGGGGAGGGAAAAAAACGATTTGGAAAGGGGGGGGGGAAAAAACGGTTTTGGTGGGGGAAAATTAAAAGTGGGTGTGTGTGAAATGTCGTGCGTGCTGGTGTGAAAATGAATGAGGAGAGAGAGAGCAAGGAGTTGCACAATGTGATGAGTGGACCTGTGGTTACAAAGCTATGGATAGACTGTTGCGTTGTGTGAGTCTCTAGAATTCCAATGGTTTAAATTTAAGTTGAAGGTCAAGGTATGATTGGTTGTGACATACGGTCCATCTGAGGGAAACGTTGAATAGAGTACGATTTTTTGGGCATAATTGAATTATGCTCTGGATGGGTGAGGTAGGGCTTCAGATTGATAGTGTTGGGGACTTGAAATTGGATTGGATAGGTGATCAAAAAAGATGGTATAACAGGTGTTTTAGTTGATCTGAGAGAAGAAAATGAGAATGGTAGATGATTGATTTCTGTTCCTGTGAGGAAAGAGGTATGTGTATGTAAGTAATACTTTCTTTAAAACCAAGAGTATCCATAGTATACTAGAGTTGGTTGTAGGTAGAGATGGTATCGAGTTGAAAAGTTATCATTGATTTTGTGTTGGTAAAGAGGATGAAGTTGAAGTATGTGTTGGATGTAATCCAGTAGAGGGATTTAGGAATGGGATTATGGTTCATTATATTGTTCTATGTAAATTAAGTTAGTGGGTGTTGGATGGAGAGGAGGGTGATAAGGAAGTAAGAATTAAGAGTGAGAAGTAAGGTGAACAAGACAATAAGCATAAGTATGTAAGAGCGCCCAGCTAGTAAATCGGTTGAATGTGAACTAACGTTGATACTGAACAAATCTGGGGCAAATGAAGGAAGCATTGTTAAGTAGTGCAAAGGAAAATGTGTGGATGTGCTAAAGTAGGAATTAAGAGCTGTTAACAGCGAATGGGGAATGAAGAGGTTGATGAAGCTTGTTTTAAAGGTAAAAAATCCGTTGATGAATGTACTAAAAGCAATGATGAAGTTTCAAAAGAAAGGTCTATGGAATTATATAAGGAGGAAAAAAGAATACTAAAGGTTGCAGTAAGTAGGAAAGAAAATGAAGTAATGAACAGTTTGGAAGGGGGATGAATGGAGAATTACAGGGAATGGAAGCTCTTCTGGACGAAAGAGCGAAAGATAGAGAATGAGAATAAAGGAAATCTGCTTAGAATAATGAATCAGAGATGGTGCTTTTTTACTGATGAAAATGGTGCGAGGGTGAGTGTGGAGAACACTTCGAAATCTGCACAATATTAACAGTAATTGAATGATGAGGTGTTAGTGAATGTGTTGGTTTGATGGTGCAAAAGGAATAGGTATTTCGGGGATGAGGTTATTAGTAAGGCCGGACAGGTACTTTTTGTTTTAGAGTGAGAAGTTGAGATGGTAAATCTGCACCGGATAGATGAAATACTTAGTGAAATGATCAGATCGGAGGCGAGATGTGATTGAGTGGATTGGAAGTTGTGTAATAACGCGTTTATGGAGAGGTATAGTTCCGAGATATTGGAGCAGTTATAGTACCCTTATTAAGGGTAAGGGAGAAAGGGGAATGTAGAAATTACAGGGAATAAGTTATACTTGAGTGTTGTAGGAGGTATATGCTGGATAATTTTGTCGAAAGAGTGCTCGAAGTGACTGAGAGACTGGTTGGTGGAAGAACAAGGTTGCTTTAGAGGGTAGAGGATGTTGTGGATCCATCGTTTACATTGAACACAAATGATTGAGGAAAAATGAAGGCTTTAGAAGAGAATAATTATATTATAGTTTTATGCATTTACAACAGGCGTATGATAGAGTTAATAGGGAAGGCTTTATGGCAGGTATTAGTGATATATGGTGTTCCGGTGGTAGGCTTCTAATGGATCAAAGTATGTCATGACGAATGTGAGCGTTGTGTAAGACTAAATTGGTTGTCATGGTGATTGGTTTAGATTAATAGGCGGAGTGAGACGCGGTTGCTGTTATGTCTTCTGGTTATGTCATTGTATATGGATGGGTTATGAACAGAATTCGAGGCTGGGCGATGGCGGAAACTAGGTGTTAGAATGATGAGAGAATGAGAGGAGTGGGAAGTGCCTAACCTATTAATATGCGGATGATTTGTTCTGTGTGGCGAATTCTGAAGAGAGTTTGAGAGGATTGGGTAGAGAGATTTGGCAGGTATGTAAAAGAGGAGAGGTTTGAAAGTAACGTAGATAAGAGTAAGGTTAATGGTTGTGAGTGAGGACAGTCCTATCGAAAATTTATGTTAAATGATGAGCAGCTGGAGCAAGTGTCTGAGTTTAATATTTTTAGGCTATGTGTTGATGGAGGGAACGGGATGATGCAAGGTTGTACGGAAAGATTGTAATGGCAGGAGGTTGCTGAGTGCAATAATCGTGTAATGTAAAGGGACTAGTCTTGAGTGCGCTAGAGTCTACATGAGGTATGTTGTTTCCAGTATTGATGTATAGTAGTTTTTTCAACTTTAAAAGGATCTAAAAGTGACATAACTTTAGGCTTTATTGAGCATAAAATGCTATTACATTTTATCCAGCAAATAGATAAATAAATCAAAATCATTTTCTAATAATAATAATAATAATCATATATAATAAATAGTATATAACAATAATAATATAATAATAATAATAATAATAATATAATAATAATAATATTATATAATAATATAGTTACAATCATCCTCCCTTCAAGGATTATAAGCAATAGTAAAAAGCTTATGAAATTTGAATACAAACAATGTGATTTCACAAAACTGAATATAATCTTTAAACAAAAATTCTATAACTAAATTCTGAATACAAACAATGTGATACCACAAAACAATAGACATATACGTGGACATTCTATAAACTTTACCAAAATTTAGTCGATCCACTGTCTTCGCATACGAGTAGACCTTCG
>JABUQX010106207.1:27500-36360 GCA_015478945.1 Trachelipus rathkii | reverse complement strand
ACCTTCACTATAGGCTTATGAATAAATAAGCTTTAACTTTTTTTTTTTTAAATTGATATAGCACATTAAAGTTTGCAGAGACTCATAATATATAATATATAATATATATATAATATATATATATATATAATATATATAAATATATAATATACTATATAGTATATATTATATATAAAATATAATAATTATATATATAATATATATAAATATATATAATATTATATATAATATAATATATATATATAAAATATATATATACTATAATATATATAAGTATATAATAAAATATATATATATATATATATTATATATTACGTATATATATATATAATATTTATACTATATATAATATTTATATATATATATATTTTCTATACCTATATATATATAATATTGGTGTGTTATATTATACGCAATTCTCCGGATATATATATATTTTTTTTTTTTTTTTTCTATCTTCGAAACTTTAAAAAAAATTATTTCACCCCATTTAGGGGGCTCAGCCGACGGGGGACAGAAGGGGGACGAAGTCCCCCCCGTCGTCACCGGAGCCGAGAGACCGTCCGACTCCTGCCCAGTCTTTGCGGTTTACCGAGGAGCCTTTAGTAAAAAAAAAAATAAATTTACTTTCTACTAACCTTTTGGTATTACTTTAACTGTCCCCGTCGGCTCGAGCCCCCTAAATGGGAATAATAAATTTTTTGAATTTTATGAATAAAGCAAAAAAAAAAAAAAACAAAAAAAAATAAAAAAGAAAAATAAAAAAAAAAAGTTAAATTCCCCATCCTTAGAATTTCGGCTGATTCCAAAATAGTATAAGATGTGTGAGCTTTAGGACCTGCCGTCTCTAGTTACATACTGTGAGCATTAAAAAAAATCTGACCATCTATAGTATATAAGTTTATATAATATTATATACATATATATATATATATATATTATATATATTATGTATGTTATGTAGAGTATATATTATATATATATTAGTGATTAATATATAGAAGTGTTGTATATATATATAATAATATTATAAATAAATATATATATATATATATAATATAATATATATATATATATATATAAGAGTATATATAGTATATAATATATATATATATATGCGTTTATAATATATATATAATTATATATATATATATAATATATAAGTTTATTATATATATAAATAATTATATTATATATACTTAGATATTATATATATTATAACACTCATTGTGGACCCAAATAATAAATATTTACGTCGAAAAAAACTAAAAAGAATTAAAATAATAAAATGGATTTGAAAAATATATCAGCTTTAAAAATTCAAAAAATAAAAATAATAAATTTCTTTTTATAGCAAATCAAATTTTAATTTCTTTTATCTCTAATATATATAAAAAATGCATTACCAACCATTCCAATACTAAATTATTTTGAGGGCTGTGTTTACTTAAGCCCTATATTATTTTATTTATATATATATATACTATTATATATATATTATATTATATATGTTATATTATATAATAGATAATATATAGTATATATAATATAGTATATATTACTATATAATATTATATATATATATATATATTATGGATATAATATATCAGGCGCCTCTCCTTCGTTGCATGTTTGTGCAACGACCACTTTTTTCCTATATCAACGATATTTTTTGTTTAATATTTGTCAGAAAATTTCACATTTTTACTCATATATATATATATATACTATACTATATATATATATAATATAATTAATATAATTATATATAATATATATATATATAAATATATATTAATTATTAATATATTATGAAGTGTACTATAAATTATATATATATAGGTATATTATAGTATATATAAAGCGTATAAACCGTATATATAAGGCTTCGATTTTCCTCGTGTTGCGAAATTATAATGCAAACTTTTCCTAAACGTATACTCAGTCAGTACGACCAAATTCTTTTTGAAATGTATAAATAGATTTAACATTAGCCAAATAGGGAAAACTTCGTTGCAAGGCATGCTCACTCAAGTGTGAAAAATAAATTCGTATTAAAAAATAAAATCTGGTAGGTTTTTAAATTTTTATTAATACTGGTATTATTTGCTGAAGCGCATTTTATATAAGTTTCAACTTTCACTAAAGAATTAATATTATTATATATATATATATAAATATAATATAATATATAATATATATATATATATAATAAATATATATATATTATATATATCATCTATATATATATATATAATATAGTTTATATATATATAATGTATATATAATAATATAATATAAGAACCATTGCTAAAGTACTTCTTACTACTATATATAATATATATATTATATAGGAATATATATATATATATATATATATATATATATATAGTAGTAGTGTATATATATATATATAGAGTATATAGATAGTATAGATATATGCTTTATCATTATAATTAAATATAAATATATATATAATATTACAATATAATAATATATTAATATATATATATTATATATAGTATAAGTATATATATAATATATAGAGTGATTGTTATATATATAATTAGGTAATATATATATATCCTCTTTACCCAAGATTGGGTGTAAGGTGTGTAGCACATGCCGGAACAGAAAAGTAGTAGAAGAATATCACGTAAGTCGAAGAGCCCAGCACTTACCGCCCCCTTTATACTTTAGCTTGAAACCTCGTGCAATCAGAAAATCACACCCTAAATTTTAAAGACTGCGACGGACCTCACTGTGCACCTCGTCAATGTGGGGTTTATCCCCTGGATAAAACCAGCAACCATACTCCCTTGCAAAACCCAGCCATTCACTCCTATTATGTACCTTTCTTCTCGCCTCTGCCAAACTTACATTCCTCTCCTCCAGGCATTCCTTTACTGACTCAATCCACTTTTTCTTCGGTCTCCGGTCGGTTCCCAACACACTCACCACTTTACACCCGTTTAACCAACCGACTATCATCCATCCTTCCACATTACCAAACCATCTCAATGTACTCTCATTTATTTTCTCATTTACTCCTTTCTTCACACCACACAACCCCCTAATATGTTCATCGTTCCTCATTTTATCAATTTGTCTCACACCTAAACACCCCTGAGATTGTTCATCCGAACACATTGTACTCTAGATCTATACCTCTTATACCAGACCATAGTTTCACTACTGTACATTAATACGGGCAAGAAATACCCTCATGCAAGACCCAAGCGCACTCAACACTTAGTCCTTTTACATCCATCAAGGATTTAATAGCATGAGCTACCTTCTTACCATTCAAAACTTTCTTACAACACTCTCCATCCTCCGTTCCCTTTTCATCCAGCATATATCGTAAATATTTAAACTCAGACACTTGTTCCAGTTGCTCACCCTCCAACATAACCTCGCACCGAGGATTGTCTTCACTCACAACCATAACCTTGCTCTTATCTATTACTTTCAAACACTCGTACACACCCTGCCAAACTCACTCTATCAACTCCTCTCTCAAATTATTTGCAGAATAAAGATAGATACATCTCAGGATATTTATTGTGCACGTTATTCTCCGGAATGTCTTCCTCAGTCTGATTCCCTCTTTCCTGAGAAAAATGTAAATGAAACCTGTAAAGTGTACACTTTCATTGACATAAAGAAACTTAAAACAGAACTATCTATAATTATATAGCCTAGAAGAATTTCGTTCTATGTCTGAAGCCATAGCTTATTCGATTTCATTACAGAAAATCACTTGGAAGCCACTTTTTAGTAAAAGTGTGAAACTATTAAAAGTTTTAATAAACATTCCGATGACAACGCAAAGCAGAGCGCTGTTTTCCTTATTTAAAAGGATTAAAAACCTTTGCTTAGATATGACACCATGAAGCAGGAATGACTTTCGCCTAGTAAATCTTTCGAGCGAGAAAGACCTTATTATATAATAGCATACAACATTTTAATAATAATATTATTTATTAATATATTTCTCAATCAAAAGATAGAAGAGCAGAGTTCTTTAAGATATAAAATTGTAAAGGTAGTTTCATAAACTTTTATATCTATATATGGCTAAATTTTTTAACTTTTCTAGATTAATGCTTTACGGTCGCTGTCGTGGCGGTTTGAAACACACACGCAACATCACACGCAGACATATTATATATATAATATAATATATTAATATATATAGATATATATATATATATTATATATATATATATAAATATATATATAGTATATACCGGTATAATATATATATTATATAATATGATATATATATTAATATATATATAATTATAAATATATAATATATATATATATAAGTTAGATATATATATATATTTAGAATATATATATATAGATTGTTGTGTGTGTGTGGTAAATGTAAAATCAATACAATATTAGACGAGCCCGCGTCACTGATATATATATATATAATATTATATATATATATTATATATATATATAGTAGATAGTGATATATATTATATAATATATATATATATTATATATATTATAATATATATATATATATATATATATATATTATTATATATTATGAGATAGAGAGAGAGAGAGACCTCAGTTGTTACTGAGCTGGATTTACTAAAATAATAACCTTTCTTTTTTGCTCACAAAGTCTGAAATTCGAATTTAGTAAGTCATAATTACACTTACGGACATTAGTTAAATAAAAAATCATAAATTTATTCAAATATTAGTCTTAAATGGTCAAAAATAAAAATAGGAAATAGAATGTTCCAAAATATATTTATTTTCAAAATATATATATATATGAATGACCTATAGTATATATATATATTTATATATAAGATATAATATAATATATATATATATATATTATATTATATATATATATATAGTTAGGTAGGGTATATATAATATATAGATATATTTATATATATATAATAAATTTAATGTATCTTCGCCACAATTTATAATAAAAGAATGTACCTAAGGAGATTACCAAACGCAACAATATAAACATTTTATACTTAAATTCACACACACACACAAATCTCCGCTATTCCCATTCGAGCACGAAGAGAATGGTAAAGATTCCTAGACACACTTTTAACCTGGAATAACTCTTCACAAATTACTTATGCTGTTTATAGAAAACCTTCCTCCCACCCCTCATATATTCACTGGTATTCTTCCCATTCCACAAATATAAAAAAAGCTACTCTCACATCCCTTTACCTTAGAGCTTTAGAATCTGTTCCCTAACATTACACACTGAAACAAAATAGCTCCTCTGCACTTTCCAATATTTAATATCCTTACTCAATTGTTTTTCATACTTTCAGTGTGAAAAGGTTAAATACTTTCAAATTTCCAACAACAAAAAAAACAACAAAATTCATACTATCATAAATCCTCATATCTAATCCACATAAGACCGTAACAATATCAAAAAAAACAAAATAAAACAGCATAACAAGACCATTCCTATTACCAAAAGCACCACTTTTTCTCTAAACATACTCAGAACCGTTCAAAAAAATCCCCAGAACGCAAATATGTGTATAAGAATATACCTTGACCAATGAATTACCCAATTTCGTTTTTACGTCCGACATTAGTAGCAAAATATCAACCAGAAAGAGAAAGGTTTCCTATTGTAGCTAGCTATAAATGATTTTTTAATAGTAAGAGTAAGCGTAGCACACTAGACTAAGAAACCAACTCATTAAGCACGAAAGAACTTGAAACCAGTAACGAATACTAAACAACAGCACAGAAGGAGATAAATAAAGAAGACATAACTTGCAGAAATAATCATCAGATACAGTAATAAAAAAAAACATAAAATATGCATTAAAGGGAAAGAGATATTGAATCCATCTACATCCATAATACGCCTAATTTCAAAACTACAGGAACAATTAGGCTTGACCAATTCTGAAATTCCATTTATCTTCGTCAACTATTAAACAGTTATAAAAAAAAATAAACAAATAACCAACCAAGAGCCACTTCACTTGTTGCCTATTCTTTGGAGTGATGGCTCTTTTAGCATTTGTTTCCCGAAGAGGCTTGACGCGAATCGCAAGCGAAAGCTCGAATATGTATTGCTATTTTTAGTGTTATAAAATTCTTTCCCTCCCCCGACCGAGACCTCATTAAATCTTTTTACTATATATAATATATATATATATATACTATAATATATATAATATACTGTATATATATTTTGTTTGAAAGTGTTGGTGCGTACTGTACCAAGTTTTATTTAAATAGTATATTTATTAAAAATAAAATTACATCTAACCTTCCCTCCCCCACTCACCCCAAGATGCAATTTTAAAACTTGTTATTAATTAATTACAATAACGAATAGTTGAAAATTGCCATCATCGCCAATACGTATAAAATCAATAAAAAACACCAAGGGTTAAAAAAAATACTAGAATAAAATATCAACCTACTACCAAAGTAGTAGATTAATTATTATATTATTTAATTATATACAGAATTATCTATATAAGTATATGATATATATAATATATATAATATATATATATAAATAGATGCATCTATATATTTATTTTTATAGTATTTATATATATTATATATATATATATATATATATATATATATATATATAATATATATATAATAATATATATATATTAGATAATATATTATATATATATATATATTTATATATATATATATATAATATAATATATATATATATATAATACATAATAATATATATATATATATATATATAATATATAAATATTATATATATATATATTAAATATATATATATATATATATATATATATATATATCATTATAAATATATATATGTTTTTAAATGTAAACACTAATTATGGTCCTAAATTAGCAGTGGTGATTTTACAGAAGGAATAAAGCTTCGAGCAAAGTAGAAAATCTTCGCATATATATACAAAACATTCTAATTCAGATAAATAAATTTATGAAAGATTAACCTTAATATCAAAGCCACTATGTCCTGATATTATATTAGCTATACCTTCAGACTTTTTATAAAATATTAATTTGAAAAATAAAAATACGTAATAAGTATATTTTATGGAAATTGTTCTTCCGCTATAGCTTTTACTACTCTCTTGTATGATAATCTGACCTCCTTCCCTCCTCCTCTAAGTCAGGGCAAATGTCCCCTATCATCCAAACGGCCCTGAAAAAATACAACATTATTGTAAATGTTTATTTTATGAAAAAAGAAAACGGTTAAAATTTTAGAAGTAAAATAAAATAACAGTATTTAAAAAACCTAAAAATAAACAATAATCGATATATCGATATATCAGCTGAAAAAATATCATCGATAAGTTTTATTTTTTTCCGATACTATCTAAAAAAATATATTCGATATTCGGCTTTTTCACTATTCGGCGCATCCCTAATATATATATATATATACCTATATTATATATAAATATATATATATATATATAATATAGATATATATATACTATATATATATATATATATAGTAATATATATATAGGATTTAAAATAAATAAGGAAAAGACGGAGGTGATGAAGATCTTAGAGAAAGAGAGGTACTTGACATCGTGATAGAGGGGAAGTAGAAGGAAGTGAAAAATTTAATCTACCTGTGGTGTTACTGAAACATGGAGGAGAAATGCCGAGAGATTGAGGAGAAGAAAAACAGGTTCGAAAGAGTGTGGAACAGATTATGATGCCTTGAAAAACAGGCATTGTACCGAGGGATGTTAAAGTCTTGCAATACGACAGATACTAAGGCACCACCCCTCGCGTATATGGTCCGAGAGCGTGGGGTCCCTTAACCACCAGCAACAAAAAGCAAGATCTGTGCAGCAGAAAGAGAGTGAGTGCAGGACTGATAGCGGGAGTGACGAGAAGGAAGCGAAGAAGAAATTCGGAAATAGGCGCGAGCTTGGAATAGAGCCCATTGATTGGTTGATAGAGAGAAAACAGGGTTGTATGGCCATGTCCGAAGACATGAGAGAGATACCCTGCGACGATTCTACGGCGCACAAGGAAGAAAGACCTTCTGGTGAGACCAAAAGAAGATGGAAGGGATGGTGTTGCAGCTTCGATGTTGAGCGAGCACGTTATCGCCGAGTGAAGAGAATGTTCTACCGAGACAGATACGCATGGAGGGGCTTTGCAGAGAACCTCAGCTTGGTGAGAAAGACAATATATACCTAATATATATATATCTATATAACACACAATATAATATTAATATAAAATTAATATACTATATATATTATATATATATATATATATATATAAAAATGAATATATTATATATAATATATATATATATAATATATATAATATATTATATATATACTGCTGAGAAGCAGCTGTATAAAAAGCATACAGCTAGTTGACTTCAACCAATATGAAAACGAAAACACATTAAAACTATAAAAAAATGTATGTTTACTTATAAATACGTAGAATTAGTTACATCTCGTTCAGCATCTAATCGATTATGTATCATTTACAGCTATTTCTACTAAATAAACCCTTAAAGACGTCATCTGGCCAAACAATATAATTATTTATTTCGCCAAGATTTAGAATGCGGCAAGGCCCCCCCCCTGGCCCCCTTGCTCTCTTCCCCCATGATATTATAATATATAGTAGGTGAGCTATACATATATATATATATATATATATAATATTATATATATATATATATATATATATATATAGTGATAGTATGTATTACTATATACTGTGAGATAGTATAGTATAGAATATAATATATATATATGAGTATATATATATATATATATATATATTTTATTTTAATTTTTTATTTCTA
>JABUQX010106207.1:15000-17500 GCA_015478945.1 Trachelipus rathkii | reverse complement strand
TATATATATATATATATATATATATATATATATATATATATATATATATATATATATATATATATATATATATATATATATATATATATATATATATATATATATATCAGAGCTGGGCGCGCCTATAATTTTTTTGAGTGCGCCTGCGCCTATGCGCCTATGCCGCCGGACCTAGTGCGCTTAGCGCCTATGCGCCTATATTTTTGGTCACATCAATGCGCCTAGCGCCTATGCGCCTTTGCGCCTACGACTTTTCGCCGGCTGGTGGATGTTCGCTAAATTTATTTGCAAAGTAAACTTTAGTGCGATAATAAAAGCATGCTTTTATAAGGAAGAAAAACACACTTATTAATTTTTGTAATTAAAACACCGTAAACTAATATCTACACGTCCTTTTCCTCCTCCATGTCCTTGTGATCCATGTTTTCCCCCAGGAGGTTCAGCTCGAGCGCTGCAGAAGTTGAAAATCTTCAGAGCCATAGTTGCCAATTTATTTGTAGTTAAGAAATAAATAATGATAATAATAATAATAATAATAATAACAATAATATATATATATATATATATATATATATATATATATATATATATATATATATATATATATATAAATATATAGATAAAAATATATATATATATATATATATATATATATATATATATATTTTACACTGGTTTTTAGAATGATACAAGTTTGCCAAGCTTCTAAGTTCTAACTTTTAAGGGTAAAAAAATGCTTTGTTCCTGTTCATAGGCGCGGCTATAGGCGCACAGAATTGGCTGTGCGCCTTTGCTTAGTCCGCCTTTTTAAAAATTGTTGCGCCTATGCGCCTTTGCGCCTACGAATTGATAGTGCGCCATAGGCGCATAGGCGCATAGTCGCAACTTGGTGGCGCAACCCCCATCTCCCCCAATATATATATATATATATATATATATATATATATATATATATATATATATATATATATATATATATATATATATATATATATATATATATATATATAATATATATATATATATATATATATATATATATATATATTCACATCTGAAACATCTCTAAATAATATTATTAACTTTTTGGATATTAAAATCAAAATTAATGATGATGGAACTTTTTCCACAGGCATACATGTCAAACCAACTGATAATGGTCTGTACCTTAATAACAACTCCTACTTCCCAGAAGTATATAAAAATTCAATTGTTAAAACACTCATATATAGGGCTTATAAATTGTGCTCGGATTGGGAGTCATTTGATGCTGAAGTTAAAAGAATTAAACAGAACCTGATTAACTGTAACCACCCTTTAAATTTAACGGAGAAAATAATAAACAAAACCATCAACAAACTCTTTAAAAAACAGGACAATACGAACAATATCTCTGAAAGCATTAAATTTTATTTTAAAACTTCAAATGCAAAACACTTCGATAAAGAGGAAAAATGCCTACGCGGCATTATTAACGCCCACATTAAATCTACAAGTAATTCAAAAATCACAATTAAACTATATCACAAAACAAGAAAACTTTCTTCCTGCTTTTCAACTAAGGATACCCTTTCAGTTAATCACCATGTCGTTTACCAATTCGTGTCCCGAGTCTGACTGTACGTCGACATATATTGGTTACACGACTAATAGATTAACAGATAGGGCATACCAGCACAGCTTTAAACCCAGTAAAATATACTAACATTTATTCACTGAGCATAACAAGACAACTGTACCTGATATTTCAAAATCATTTAAAATTTTACACTCCTCATGTGAAGCCCCAAAACTGAAAATAGCTGAGGCTTATTACATAAAACATCTAAAACCAGACATTAACATAAAGTTCAACGTATTGTCCCTTTAGTTAAATATAATATGAAATACCAAAATTTAAAATCTAATTTGTAATTTTAATTTTTTAAATCTAGTGTTAAAATAATTCATTCAATTGTTAGAATCAAAACTCTGAAGATGTCCGAGGTTTACGGACGAAACCAGTCAGGATCTAATAAATATAAATATGCCTCTTACTTTCTTTGACAAATTATTCTCTAGATAACTATTAAAAAACAAATGCTTAACAGAAGAAAATATTTAGGAAATTGAAGAAAAAAATAAAACTAATAATAATAATAATAATAATAATAATAATAATAATAATAATAATAATAATAATAATAATAATAATAATAATAATAATAATAATAATAATAATAATAATAATAATAATAATAATAATAATAATTATAATAATAATAATAATTATAATTATAATTATAATTATAATTATAATAATAATAATAATAATAATAATAATAATAATAATAATAATAATAATAATAATAATAATAATAATAATAATAATAATAATAATAATAATAATAATAATAATAATAATAATAATAATAATAATAATCTTGGATATACTTGGCGATAGTTTCCCATTAAATACTTATTTTATCAAAGAAAACTGTTAGATTTTGACATTTTTTTT
>JABUQX010106207.1:0-2500 GCA_015478945.1 Trachelipus rathkii | reverse complement strand
AAATTAATTGTGGAACATAAAAATTCAATTTTTATGAAAGAGCAAAAAAAAATCTATTTACAATATATACAACTTAATGAATTGTAAATTCATTAATATGGAACACGGTAAAGATTTTTATGTTCCTGGTTTTTATTATTATATTATATAGTATTTTAGTTAATTTATTTTTATTTCTAATTGGGATCTACAAAAGTAGAATTATCAATAGAAATATAGATTATTATAGGTTATTTTTTTCGTTTTGGAATAGCTCCCTTCTTTTTGGGATCTACTGTAGTACTAGTTGAAGTACCAGGGATATTATCTACATCCGTAATTGGAGTAGAATGAGAAGGATAGAATATATTTCTTGGATAAGTTCTCTGAGAATATGAAGGAGTATTGTATTGTAAAGAACTAGTAAATTTAGGAGATAATTTAGGTGGAAGCTTGGGTGGAAGCTTAGGTGGTAATTTCGGAGGTAATTTAGGTGGAAGTTTTGGATATAACTCCGGAGGGGAGTCATCATAGGGGAATTGTTCCAATACTTCAGAAACAGACCTAGATCTTACACGAGGATTCGGAGTCCAAGATATTGTAGAAGGATCTATTTCATAGAAAGAAGGAGTATCGGGATTCACAGGAGGGGGAGACTGCTGTCTGGCATGACTACGCAATCGCATAGGTGATGAATCCCGAGGACCATGGAATTGAGGATGTGGACGATAAGAAGGATCTTTACGTCTGTCATCTCTAACATTTACTTCTTCAGGAGAAGAAGGGGAAGTATCTACATTCGGATACTCATCGTAATAACGAATAGGTGGTGGAAGTGCAATAGCACCATTATCAGGTTCATCTGGTGAAGATGGTGGATTACTATCATGCATAGAAGATCTTCTAGAAAGAAGAGGCGAACTATGAAGAGAAGTAGAACCAGATGCATATGGAGTACGAGGAGAGGATAGTTGGGGAGAACTATAGGAAATGTTTCTCCTCAGAGAATAGGTAGTAAACGGATCAAAATTTTGATTCGTAGGGGATTGCACAGATGAATGTCCTGACGAAGGAATTCTCTGTGTTGTTTGTTGATGCTGAGGAGGTGGTATTTGTCTCGGAGTAGAAGGCATAGATAGGGGAAGTGAAGACTCTGGAGAAATAGGAGTCACACTCAACCTAGGTGCAGGATGTGCAGCACTCGGTGCAGTAGGAGACATCTCAGGTCTTCTCTGTGCAACAGGTGGTTGTTCATGCCTTGGAGACTGTTGGGTTTCTTGAGGTGCAACTCTTGGCTGGTGTTCATGCCTAGGTGCCGGTTGGGGCGCTTGAGGAGCATCTCTATATACCACATACTCAGTATAAGCATTATTATCAGGTGTGTCATCATCATCATCACCTGAATTGTCCCCCCTTCGAGGTTGAAAACGACGTTTAGGTGGTGGAGGGGCAGGAGGTGGCGGAGCACGCCTAACATTTTGGAGTGGATTATAGTATTTCCATTGGGAAGAAAAGGAATTATCTGCAGTTTTGACAACTGGCATGGGGAGAATTTTCAAATTGTCCACATGTGACACAAATTCCTTATTGGTAACTAAACAACGAAGTTGATATTTGTTATATTTCAAAACACCTACAACCAAATACGGCCCGACCCATTTCTTAAAAAGCTTGGGCGATAAGTTGGGAGGTTTAACAGCAAGTGTATAGACATAATCACCTATACGAATAGGACGAATTGGGGCTTTAGAATGTTGCTGTTGAGCAATTCTAAATGTTTCTTTTTCCAATTTTTGACGAGCTAAATCACGAATAGAAGCTGCTCGTTCAGCCATTTCCGCGTTAAAATCATAGAGATGATCTTTAAGAGGATTGGGCTTATTAACAAACGGAGAAACATAATTAGGAAGGTCATAAGGTAATCTACGAACATAGAAATGTAACAAAAAGTGAGGTGTATTTCCAATAGAAGAGTTGTAAGTAGTATTTAAAGCAATTTGAGCAAAAGAAATATACTTACTCCAATCGTCTTGTTTAGAAGAAACATATTGACGGAGATAATCTTCTACACGACGGTTTTCTCGCTCCACGAGGCTATTTGAGGAGGGATGTCGAACGGAAATAGTGCGGTTCTTTATGTTCCAAGTTTTACAAACTTCATTAAAGAACTGGGAAGTAAATTCACCTGCGTTGTCACTGACCAAAATTTCTGGAACAGAATGATTTACAATGACTTTATTCAAAAGAGCTTCAGCTACTACCTTGCCATCACGAGTTGAGACAGGGCAAAGTTCGCAGTAGCGAGTTAAAGCGTCTTTAAAAACTAAAATATACCTAGCACCGGAATATTTACATTTAGGAAGAGGACCTATAGTGTCCAAATGAACCCTAGAAAAAGGTAAGAAGGGAAGAGGATAAGAATTGATAGCTACTGGATGAGGTTTCGAACCTTTAACTTCAATACAAGAAATACACTGTTTACAGAAAAACGAAACATAAGCTGAAAGCCTAGGAAAAGTGT
>JABUQX010106206.1:0-12365 GCA_015478945.1 Trachelipus rathkii | reverse complement strand
CAAAACCATCAATCTACATATCAACAAAAAAAAATGACGCAAACCAATCAAAACTTGACATCGCTACAAAATGACAAACCAATTTAAAACTACGCCTACAAAAATGAACAACCATCAAATATGCAAACTGGCCTACAAAAAAACCAAACCAATTCCAAAGTCACATTCTACAAAAACGAACAACCAATTGCCCAGAATCAACTGCCTACAAAAAAAAACAAACCAATTCAAAACCTCATGCATCCCTACAAAATAATACCCAATTTAATCATACTGCCCAAACAAAAAAAATGACAAAACAATTCAAAAAACATACGTGCCTACATAAAAATGACAAAACAAATTAAAAAAATCAGACATGCCTAACAATAGACAAACCATTCAAAAATCAGAAATGGCCTGCCAGAAAATACAAACCAATTCAAAAAATCATTACATGCCTACAAAAAACAACACCAATTGGAAAATCATACATGGTTTTTTAAAAATGGCAAATCAATCAAAATCATACATGACTACAAAAATGACCAAACCAATTTCAAAATCATACATGCCACCAAGAATGACAAACCAATTCAAACATCATACATGCCACATAAAATACAAACCCAATTCAAAATCATACACGCCTACCAAAAAATGAGAAAACCAGTTTCAAATATATCATCATGCCTACAAAAAAAATGACAAAACCACAATTCAAAATCAACGAGGCCACCAACAATATTGACAAAACCAATTCAAAAAATATTTAAATGCCTACAAAAAATGACAAACCAACTTAAAAAACATAGATGCCATGCCTTCAAAAACATGACAAAACAATTCAAAAAAATCAATACATCCCTACAAAAAATGTCAAAACCTAATTCAAATCACTATTCTACAAAAATGACAACCCAATTCAAAATAAATACTTACAAGCGCAAATAAATGACAAACCCCAATTCAAAAATCATAAATGACCTACAAAATGAACAAAACCAATTCAAAATACATACTTACCCAACAAAAATGACAAACCAATTCAAAAAATCATACATGCCTACAAAAAATGACACCAATTCAAAAATCATACATGAAATTAAAACCTACCAAAAACCAATTCAAAAATATACTACCAATTCCCAATATACCAAAAAGTCAATACTCATGACACAACCTACAAAATGAAGAAAACCAATTCAAAATCATAAATTTCAAACAAAAATGACAAATCAATTCAAAATACATACATGCCTACAAAATATGACAAACCAATTTAAAAATCATAAAAGGACAAAAAAATACAAACCAATTTCAAAAATCATCTCGTGCCCACAAAAATATACAAACCAATCAAAATATTCATACGTGCTTCACCAAAAACCTGACAACGAAAATTTCAAAAATCAGACATGCCCTACAAGGAAAGATCACACCAATTCAGCAATCAGTCAACATATCCAACAAAAAATTGACACCAATTCCAAAATATCATACGATGCCACAAAAAATGCAAACTCAATTCAAAAAAATCTCTTTTTTTGTTCAAACAATGCCCACTAAAAAAATGAACAAATCATAAAACTAAAAATCTACATGGGGACTATCCAAAAAATGACACACCAATCAAAAAATCATACATAGCCTATAAAAAATGACAAACCAATATAAAAAACCATACTTACAAACAAACAATGACAAACCAATCAAAAATATCGTACCTTAAGATTTATACGTAAACCCAATTAATCTTACATGCCTGCAAGAAAAATGACAACCAATTCAAAAATCATACATGCCTACAAAAATAACAAACCAATTCCAAAATCATGCATTCCTACAAAAAACGACGAAACAAATTCACCATCTCTGTCACCTAACAATACGTTGGGAATTTCAAAAAAATATGCATCCTACAAAAAAGAAAACCTAAATTTAAAAATCATACATGCCCACAAAATATGACAAACCAATTTCAAAAATCATACATGCCTACATAAAAATGACAAACCAATTCAAAAATCATACATGCCTACAAAAAATGACAAACCAATTCAAAAATCATAAATGCCTGCAAAAAATGACAAACCAATTCAAAAATCATACATGCCTACAAAAAAAGACAAACCAATTGAAAAATCATACATGTTTTAAAAAAGTGGCAAATCAATTCAAATCATACTGATACAAAAATGACAAACCAATTCCAATAATCATTAAGGCCTACAAAAAATGACGAAACCAATTCAAAAATCATACATGCCTACAAAAAATGACAAATCAATTCAAAAATCATACACGCCTACCAAAAATGAGAAACCAATTCAAAATATCATACAAGCTTTCAAAAAATGACATAACCAATTCCAAAAAAATTCATACAGCCTACAAAATATGGCAAACCAATTTCAAAATCATACATGCCTACCAAAAATGACAAACCAATTCAAAAAATCATACCTGCTAACAAAAAAAGACAAAGCCATTTCAAAAATCAATACAATAGCCTACAAAAAAATTGACAAACCAATTCAAAAATCATACAGCTACAAAAAATTGACAAACATTCAAAATCCATACTCATGCCTACAAAAAAGACAACCAATTCAAAAATCATACATTCCTACAAAAAATGACAAAACCAAATCAAAAATCATACGTGCCTACAAAAAAATGACAAACTAAAATCAAAAAATCACTTACTCGGCACATAAGGAATGACAAACCATTCAAACATCATTCGTGCCAAACAAAAATACAAACCATTCAAAAACATTTACGTGCCAAAAAAATGACAAACCAATTCAAAAACCATACATGCCTACAAAAAAATGACATTTACCTCAACTTCCAAATCATACATACCTACAAAAAATGAACAAACCAATTCAATAAAACTCACGCATAGCCTGCAAAAATGACAAACCATTTCAAAATACATAACATGCCTACAAAAAATGACACACCAATCAAAAAAACATACATGCTTACAAAAAATGACAAACCAATTCAAAAATCAAACATGCCTACAAAAAATGACAAACCAATTCAAAAATCATACATGCCTACAAAAAATGACAAACTAACTAAAAATCATAAATGCCTACAAAAAATGACAAACCAATTGAAAAATCATACATGCCTTCAAAAAATGAAACCAAATTTCACAAATCATATATTCCTACAAAAAACTGACAAACCAATTCAAAAATCATACGATGCCTACAAAAATACACACCAATTCAAAATCAACATGACAGAACAAAAAAATGACACAACCAATACCAAGAATCATACATGCCTACAAAAAAAAAAAAAACCAATTCAAAAATCATACATGCCTACAATAAATGACAAACTAATTCAAAAATCATACATGCCTACAAAAAATGAAAAACCAATTTCAAAAATTATACATGCCTGCAAAAAATGACAAACCAATTCAAAAATCATACATGACTTCAAAAAATGACAAACCAATTCAAAAATTATACATGCCTTCAAAAATGACAAACCAATTTAAAATATAACACATGCCTACAAAAAATGACAAACCAATTCAAAAATCATACATGCCGACAAAAAATGAGAAACCAATTGAAAAATCATACATGCCTACAAAAAATGACAAACCAATTCAAAAATCATGCATGCCAAAAAAAATTACAAACCAATTCGAAAATCATACATGCCTAAAAAACTGACAAACCAATTCAAAAACCATACATGCCTACAAAAAATAACAAACCAATTCCAAATATCATTACATGCCTACCAAAAAATGACCACACTAATCAAAAATCTAAAAACCAAAAATGACACACCAATTTAAAATTCATATTGCATGCCTTACAAAAAAGTGAAAAACCAATCAAAAATCATTACATGGCCAACAAAACTGACAAACCTAGATTAAAATCATATACATGCCTACAAAAAATGACAAACTAATTCCAAAATCATACATGCCTACAAAAAATAATAAACCAATAAAAATCATACATACCTATAAAAAATGACAAACCAATTTCAAAATCATACAGACTAACAAAAAATAAAGATTAAAACGCAAATTATTAAAAAAATCTTAAACCAATTCCAAAAATCATACATTCTACAAAAAAATGACAAACCAAATACAAAATCATACATTGCCTAAAAAAAAAAGACAAACCAAATCAAAATCATTACAGCCTACAATAAAATGACAAATTAATTCCAAAATAATAATACATGGCCACATAAAAATGAAATAAATCCAATTTAAAAACTTAACATGCCTGCAAAAATGACAAACCAATTCAAAATCAATACTGCCTACAAAAAATGAACAAACAATAAAAAACATATTACATGCTTGCAAAATGACAAACCATTCAAAAAAATCATCACATGCCTACAAAAAATGACAAACCAATTCAAAAATCATACATGCCTACAAAAATGACAAACCAATTCAAAAATCATACATGCCTACAAAAAATGACAAACCAATTCAAAATACATGCCAAAAAAAATGAAAAACAAATTCCAAAAATCATACATGCCCACAAAAAAATGACACAACCAAATCAAAAACCATTACATGCACTACAAAATAACAAACCAATTTCCCAAATCATTACATTGCCTACAAAAATTGACCACCAATTCAAAAATCTTACATGTCTACAAAAAATGACACACCAATTCAAAATTCATGCATGCCTACATAAAATTTGAAACCAATTCAAAAATCATACATGACTACAAAAACTGACAAACCAATTCAAAAATCATATATGCCTACAAAAAAAGACAAATAATTCCAAAATCATACATTCCTACAAAAAATAACAAACCAACTCAAAATCATACATGCTACAAAAATAACAAACCAATTCCAAAATCATACATGTCTACTAAAAATGAAAAACCAATTCAAAAATCATACATTCCTACAAAAAAATGACAAACCATTAAAATCTACAGCCTACATAAAAATGACAAACCAAATTCCAAAATCATACATGCCTACAAAAAATGACACACCAATTCAAAAATCTTACATGTCTACAAAAAATGACACATCAATTCAAAATTCATGCATGCCTACATAAAATTTGAAACCAATTCAAAAATCATACTAATGACTAACAAAAAACTGACAACCAATTCAAAAATCAATTGGCCTACAAAAAAAGCAATAATTCTCAACAATCATACCATCCTACAAGAAAATAACAAAACCAATCCAAAATCCTACATGTCTACAAAAAAATGACAAACCAATTCAAAAATCATATATGCCTAAATAACAAACATTCAAAAATCATACATGTCTACAGAAAATGACAAACCAATTCAAAAATCATACATGCCTACAAAAAATGACAAACCAATTGAAAAATCTTAAATGCCTATAAAAAATGACAAACTAATTATAAAATCACACATGCCTACAAAAAATAACAAGCCAATTCAAAAATCATGCGTGCCCACAAAAAAATGACAAACCAATTCAAAAATCTTACGTGCTTACAAAAAAAATCAGGGCTGCGGAGTCAGAGTCGGAGTCAGTGGATCGGAAGCGCGAGTCGTGCCAATCTTTCCGATCGGAAGTCTTGAGTCGGAGTCGGAAAAACTCTGCTGCAATGCGAACGATAGTCGAGTCATGTCGAAGATTCCTGTGTAAGTGGAATCGGAGTCGGAGTCAGCGAAAATTTAGAGCATTATTTATATTATATTATTATTATTGATTATGATTATTATTATGTATTATTACTTTATATTATATTATTTTATTATTAATTTTATTATTATTATATTATTATTATTATTATTATTATTATTATTATTATTATTATTATTATTATTATTATTATTATTATTATTATTATTATTATTATTATTATTATTATTATTATAAGGTTTTTATTTTTTATTTTCAACGTTCTAAATATTTATTTTGTACATAATTAATTTCCTTAAAATAATCTTCGAAAATAATATACAGGAGAAGAACGAGCATATATTTACATTAGATTTTCCCGGCGCGTTTCGTCTCTATACTTGATACATCTTCAGGGATTATTTCTTGTAAGCGAATGTGTCTTAAATTAATATTATAATAATTAATCAAATGAAATTGAGTCTACAGATAATACGTTAAATTTATTAATGTCTGTCTGCGTGTTTTGATGTAGAGGGCCTCCGCAATTTTGCGTTTCTGGACTTCACACGATCCGTATAATAGTGTGAAGTATTTAGAAATATTACTATTAGTTGATTGACATGTGCCGTTATTGAATGTCAAAGATTTTCGGGACTGTAGAGATGTGATATTCCCTGTCCGTACATATCTATTCTTCGCTACAATATATATGTCGACTAACAATCTAACTCAGGCAGTTAAATTGGTACAAAACGTGATGGTTGTCGGCAAAGAATCTCTTGTGCTAAAGGAAGATGACTGTTGTTTGGACTTATGGTATAGTCTGACTTAATTTTTGAGGTGTCTGCCTTTAGTTTTTCAGACTGAGTAATTCAAAATATACGAAGGCACTTTCTCCTTTCCTTATTACAAATAGCATTTTAAGTTTTGAAGAAGAAATTATTGAATTTTTCTGATTATTTACTTTCTTCATTATATAATTTTAATGGTTTATTAATTAAATTTTCAAGCTGAATTATTTGGATATCACATTAATAATTTTACTTAAATGCGGCCAATTTCTCATCAATAAGGTTTCAAAGTTGAACATAGGTTTAATCTCTGTAAACCTAAAATTTGCGATATCATCTTGTAAATGTCGGTGCATAGATCCATAAGTCATATATAACCATTATTCAGTGGTTTGACATTTGATGCCTCTAGATAATGATCCATTCATAATTAACATTGATTTTATTGGCTATATAAAACAGATAGCATTATTATCCTAAGTTTCGTATGTGATTTTAAGCATGACAACTCCTGAATTCTATTGATGAATATGATGTATATGATCTATGTTTCTTAAAAAATTAGCGAGGGTGTTGTCTCCATACCTTATTTAAAATAGGGTTAATTTGGTTGTTTCACGAAGATTTTGTTTTTCCAGATTGCACATATAGAGTCAGCAAATGTATGTCCAGTAAAAGAGCCCATCGGCACTCCATCAGCTTGTAGATATATGTTTTCTTAAAATTTAAACGGTGTTGGAGTACAACAAATTAATAAAAAGTTCCTCAATGGCTGTCTCGATATATCTGTGAGGTTGGTTATTTTGAAAGCCATACACTTCTGTTGATTATTATTTCATGCGTTCAAGAACCGTACATTTTATGATCGGAAGATCCTACATCAAGTGAGACCGAATATATTATGCTTCAAGTTTTAAGTTGATTAAATTACATAATGTTCATTATTTTATTTAACTATGATAACCTTTATCCCTTTGACATAAAAATACTATAATTTATTGAAATCTTTATGGGATTTTATCATCGACGATAGATTGTTACAGTCTCAAAAGTTTCTTAGTTGGGGTTTGAATGGTGAGGAGATTAAAGAATATCAACAAAGGTTATTGCATTCATTTTTAACGTTAGCAGATATTCTTTCTTTGATGCACAACTAATAATATATATATATACTATATATTATATATAAATATATATAATATATATCATATATTATATATATATATACATTATAAATATATATATAGTTATATATATATATATATATATATATATATATATAATATAATATATATATATAATATATATATATATATATAATATTATATATATATAAATATATATATATATATATATATATATAATATATATATTATATATTATATATTATATATAGATTTAATAATAAGTGTAGACAGGCATTTTTTGTTTTTCTGGCTGTCTCTATTTGTTTTTATTTCATATTTGATTATTATCATGCTATTATTATTATTATTAATGACTATTATTTTAATAAAAGCTTTAGTATTCTTATTATATTATATTAACTAATATTATTATTATTATATTATTAATTATTAATTATTATTCATTCGTATTATTATTATTATTATTATTATTATATTATTATTGTTATTATATTATTATATTAATTAATTATTATTATCTTATTATTATTATATTATATTATTATTATTTATTAAAACTGAAAGTATTAAACTGTTAATTTTATAATGGCTTTTATAATAAAATTAAAATAATTTTGCATTATAATTACTTTATACATTTGTTTCCGGAAACTGAAATTATATTTGTTTGTCATGTGTTGCGCCTGCCTCTTTAGTCTTTGCGTAACTTTACCGATAAGCAATTGGAGATTAGATTATTGAAAAGTGGTATATTTTTTTATTCTCAAAAGCAAGCGGAAAATTTTTTTTTGAAAAAAAAAAATGTTTTACTGTAACTCTGTAAGCACTAATATGAGTAAGAGTCGAAATTTTGAATTTGACTGCTGGAGTCGGAGTCGGAGTCGGAGTCGAAAATTTTGTTTAGTTGGAGTCGAAGTCGAAATTTTTTATTTAAGTGGAGTCGGAGTCGGAGTCGGAGTCGAAAATCCAAATTTGAATTTAAGGAGTCGGAGTTGGAGTCGAAAAAATTATTTTACGACTCCGCAGCCCTGCAAAAAATGGCAAAAAATTTCAAAAATCATACATGCCTACAAAAAATGACACCAATTCAAAAATCATACATAACAATAAAAAAATGACACACCAATTCAAAAATCATACGTTCCTACAAAAAAAGACAAACCAATTCAAAAATCATAAGTGCCTACATAAAATAAATAAACAATTCAAAAATCATACGTGCCCACAAAAAATGACAAACCGATTCAAAAAAACATACGTGACTACAAAAATTGACAAACCAATTCAAAAATCATACGTGCCTACAAAAAATGACAAACCAATTCAAAAATCATACGTGCATACAAAAAATGACAAACCAATTCAAAAAAATAAACCAATTTAAAAAATACTTAGTTTGCCAAAAATGATAAACCCAATTAAAAACATAAGGGTTTACAAAAATAGACAAATGAATTCAAAATCACAGCCTACAAAATGACAAAAACCAATTCAAAATCATACATGCCTACAAAAATGACAAAGCCAATTCAAAAAAAGTACTCTGCCTACAAAAATGACAAACCAATTCAAAAATCACGCTTACAAAATTGACAAAATCAAAATCATACATGCCTACAAAAATGACAAACCAATTCAAAATCATAAGTGCCTACAAAAATGACAAACCACCCAAAATATTATGCCTAAAAAATGACAAAAAAATTCAAAAATCATACATGCCTACAAAAACCGTCAAACCAATTCAAATCATACATGCCTACAAAAAAGGACAAACCAAATCAAAAATCATACATGCCTAAAAAAGGACAAACCAATTCAAAAATCATACATGCCTAAAAAAAATGTCAAACCAATTCAAAAATCATACATGCCTACAAAACACACCACCAAAAATCATACATACTCTACAAAATTGACAAACCATCTGTAATCTTACATGCCTAAGCAAAAATGACAAACCAATTCAAAAATCATACATGCCTACAAAATATGACAAACCAATTATCCATGCCTACAAAAAATGACAAACTAATTAAAAATACATAGCCTTCAAAATTACAAACTAATTCAAAAATCATACATGCCTACAAAAATACAGACAACGAACTGTAAATTATGCCTTCAAAAAGGGACAAACCTATTCAAAATCATATTATGCCTTCAAAAAATGACAAACCAATTAAAAATACTTACAAACCAAAAAATGACAAACCAATTCAAATATCATACATGCCTACAATGACAAACCATCTAAAGTAATACATGCAAACAAAATGATAAACGATTTTATGGAATACAAACCATAAAGAAAACGACCAAAAATCATTTGTGCCCACCAAAAATGATAAACCAATTCAAACAATACTTGTAAACAAAATGCTTCAAATAAGATTGAAGAGACAAAGACAAAACACAAACACCAAACTATAGATAACAAAAAGACAAACGATCTAATTCATGATGCCTATAGTAATAACAAACCAATGCAAAAATCATACTAGCCCACAAAAATGGCAAACCATCTAAAAACATACGTGCCAAGAAAATTGACAAACCAATTCAAAATCATACGTAAAACAAAAATGCCGACAAACATTCAAAATACATACTTACAAACCAAAATTGACAAACCAATTCAAAATCATAGTGCTATGCAAACACAAACCATCTAAAAATCATACATCTAAGCAAAAGACAACCACTCTGTAAAAACTATAGCCGTGCTCTTCATATAAATAACAAACCAATTCAAAATCATACATGCTTCATAAAAATAAAAAACCAATTCAAAAATCATATATCCACAAAATGACAAACCAATTCAAAATCATACAGGCGTGCAAAAATGACAAACCATTCAAAAATATACAAAGTCATGAAACAGAGAATCACCAAAAACCAGGTGCCTACAGCAAATGACAAACCAATTCAAAATCATACATGCATACAAAAATGACAAACCAATTCAAAATCATACATGCGTACAAAAAATGACAAACCAAATAAAATCATATGCTCAAAAACACAAACCAATTCAAAATCATACACTGCAGGCAATGACAAACCAACTAAAATCATACTGCGCTCTAAAAAAGACAAACCAATAAAAATCATACCTGCCTTTCATAAAATAAATAAACTAATTAAAAATAATAGCCTACAAAAAATGACAAACCAATCCAAAAATCATACATGCCTACAAAAAATAACAATTCAAAATTATAAGTTTAAAGTCTGACACAAACTGATTCAAAAATCATACGTTTAAACAAAAATGACAACCATCTAGGGTAAACACATGGACTATTAAAAATAACAAACCATCTGTTATTGTCAGTTTCATGTATAAACGACTGAAAAAACACAGAATGTGCTACAAATGATAAACATCTAAAATTTAGGTGCTTTAAAAATGACACTAATTCAAAAATCATATATGTGCTTCTTACTAAAAATGACAAACATCAAAAATATTACTGCCTAAGAAAAGACAAAACCACTCAAAAATCATATGCTCATAAAAATCTGAACTAATTTAAATTATGTATGAATACAAAAGGGACAAACTGAAACTGAAAACACATTGTCAATGGACAAAACTGAATTTAATATTATCATACATGCCTACAAAATAACAAACCACTGAAAATCATATGTCAAAAAGACAACCAATCTAAAATTCAAGACGTGCTACATAAAATAACAAACCAATTAAAAATCATATTGTGCCTCCATAAAATGGCAAACAAATTAAAAACATACAGCCATAAAATTGACAAACCAATTAAACCATAGTGCTTACAAATGACAACTGTCGGTAATATATGTAAACAGTAAAGACAATTGTCCAGTAATCAGATGTGCCAAATGACAACCAATTAAAACACACGGTTTCAAGAAGGCAACATAAAACCATAAGCATAAAATTGATAACGACCTAAAATTCATGAGCCTACAAAATGATGTCTAATTCAAAATCATACGTATATACAAAATGACAAACCAATTAAAAATACATACTGCTCTACAAAATGACAAACCAATTCAAAACACGTACAAACCAAAATGACAAACCAATCCAAAAATCATACATGCCTACAAAAATGACAAACCACCCAAAAATCATGCCGTGCCTACAAAAATGACAAACCAATTTAAAAATCATACATGCCTACAAAAGGGACAAAACCAAATCAAAATCATATGCCTACAGTGATAATCCAATTCAAAAATCTATGCCTGTAAAAATGACAAACCACTATAAAATCAATATATGCCTACAAATGACAAACCATCTAAAAATCATGTGTGGCCACAAAAATGACAAACAATTCAAAATTTCAATATTCTTTGTCCATATACATGCCTACAAAAAATGACACACCAATTCAAAAATCATACATCCCTACAAAATGACAAACCAATTCAAAATCATACATGCCTACAAAAAGGACAAACTAATTAAAAATCATACATGTCTGGTAAAAATGATGAAACGAATGCAACCAAAGTAACATAAAATGATAAAACATCAAAACATATACAAACAAAATACAAACCATCCAGAACATATTTCCTGCAAAACAACGACTGAAAATAATATTGCCTACGAAAATGACAAACCAATTAAAAACATACGTGTTACAAAAACGACAAACCACCAAAAATCATTGGTGCCTACAAAACAAACCAATTCAAAATCATACGTGCTTCAAGGCAAAAATGACAACCTAATCGGTAAAAATATTTCGTTTCAAAATCACAAACTGTTCAAAATCATACGTG
>JABUQX010106205.1:27500-53099 GCA_015478945.1 Trachelipus rathkii | reverse complement strand
CCCTAAACTCCCCATTTCCATGAGAAACAACTCTTGTCCAGCCACATTTCTGAATCTGTTCAAGTGGATACTGATACCGCTCCTCATTAAAAATATGCAGCATTATGGATGCTCTTCATTAAAACAACCAAACCCACTAACAAAGTTGGACTTGGTTGGAATTCACTTATCTTGCATTCATTTGGTTGAAGCCTTTCTTCACGAAGTAAATCAGAAACTCCTCCCCAAAAAGAGGTCAACACACATAAATCTCTGGTGTATGACTTCCCTTTCCCCCCAGGTTTTGTTCCCACTCCTCGCCGAGAACGTCTCAACCTTCCCTCTCCATCCGAACCCACCACCAAAACTACCCCTAGTCACATAGAGGCAATTGTCTCAAAAAGACCATCATAATATCATAACCATAATGACCCCACTCTATTTCAATGGAATTGTCGTGGGTAGTGGCTAATTTCGAAGAACTTGTTCAATTAATAAACATATGTACAGCAAAGTGTATATGTTTGCAGGACTTCGACTATGTCATCGTGACTTCTTTTAACCATCCGAATATAATATCGCGTTAACTTTCATATAGAAAGGTGAAAAATGATAGAGGAGGTGCAGGAATACTCATTCACAAACTCCCCTATTCCCCAGTCTCTCTCCAAACCAAACTTCATTGCAGTAGGCGGCACGAATTCACTTGTCCATCGACCTTACTATATGTTCAATCTACTTTGCTCCGAGTAGTGAGAATTTTACTAGGTCCGACTGAGCTGATCTTTTTAAAAACAGCTCCCTACTCCTGTTGTTATAATAGGAGACTTCAACCTCCGCTACGACTCTGCCACTTCGTCTAAGTCCAAGATCTTAATAATCTCTAACCCTTTTCCCTGGGATGCCTTACACCGCATTCCCACATACGAACTTGAGAATGCACACGGCTTCTTCTGTGCTATGATATTATCTTTTGCCTCTATTCCTTATGAATCGCTTTACCTGGTCCCGCTTTGATTATCGGCAGTGATCATACACTAAGCTTAAATGAGCTTAGTTCAAGCTCAATTGCAAACCCAACCTACAAGCTGTCGTACTGACATCTAGCGGAGTGGGCTCTTTTTTATCAGGCCACAGCTATCCTTCTTGGTTCTTGAAGTGATATTGTTGATGGGGGGGGGGGGGGGGGGGGTTGCCTTTCGGCTTCTATCAGAAAGTCGTCACTTCGGCAGCGGGAAGCTTGCATTCCGCAGTTTTCCGCAGGCAGCGGCGGGCAACCCCTTGGTGGTCCCAAGAGTGCGCACAAGCCAACGGAGAGAAAAACTCTACAGGCAATACAAAAAGGCCCGTACCACCCCAAACATGATTTTTAAAGCAGCCTCAGCGAGATCTCGGCGAATTAATCGTCAAACGCTAAACAATATTTATCGAACTTACATATCGACTGTTAAATCACACTCCCCTTCCTTTAGTGTGGAAAGTTACACAGAAATATCTCGTCGCTCCAATACACTCTTCACCCAGTCCTCGTTATGGCCTGATATAACTCGGGTACGATCTCCGCTCATTGCGGCTGTAGCGGATGTGCGTTATTTTAAAGCTTTGCTGCCATTGAGTTCATTCCGCACACTGAAGCCTTAAAAAATGAGAACTGACACAGCACTACCCGACTTTTCAACAGCGAAAGCGAGAAGATCATACCTACAACCGTCATTTTTACACTTGCAGAGTATCAACCGCATTGGCAACATAGCAAAGACCGGTGCCACTTGGTTCAGACAGTTGATTTCGTACATCATGACTCCGTCATATCCATTCCTTCGGAGTCAAGCATTTTTGTGGATGTTATTATAACAGAAATGTGGGGATCGAATCTTCTTTTCCATCTATTTGGACTACAGCTTTTGTAAATCCTATTCCCAAAACCTGGAAAAGATACGAAGTTGGCAGACAACCAAAGACCAATTTCGCGGACCTGTTCCTGTAAATTAATGGAGAAAAAAGGTTTCTGGCGCTTACATCCTTGTTCTGAGGAGCCGTTCAAGCTTTCTCAACTTTTCCAATTTTGGTTTCCGCAAAATCGATTCGACTGCGGACCCTGGTAAAACTAGACCATGACATGCGTGAAGCCTTCTCAACTGGTGGGATGGTTCTTGGTCTCTTTTTTTACTTGAAAAAGCTTACGAACAACGTGGAGAAACTGGGATTCTCCTTAAAACTCCATTCGCTTGGTTTCAGCGGACAACTCCCTCTTTTAATCAAATGCCTTCATGTCAACAGATCTATCCAGGTTCGGTGCCTTCTTATTCTTTGCCACGCCACTTTACTCTGGATGAAGGAGTTCCGCAGGGTAGTGTTTTAAGTGTACTACATTTGCGCACTCAGATTTAAATGAATTCGCTTACTTCTATCCAGCGATGTCAATTTTTTCTCCCCATGTCGATGACTTGCATTATAACATATCCCGGTGCCAGGGGCTGCCTTTCTCGAAAGGCAGACTTCAATTGCTATGAAAATATTTCACAATGGCTAGCTCCCATGGCTTCATTTTTTTCCACCAAACCTCAAGCAGTGATTTTTTAAGAACAAAGAGAATCGAAGAACATTGCCACTCTTCCAGCGAACCTAACACTTAGATGGTTCGCCTATTCCGTTACTTCACAGGTCAAATTTCTAGGGCTCATTCTAGATGACACTTAACATATGCACCACATATTAAACAACTGAAAAAACTTGATCATCACGCGCTTTGACCTATTACGTCTCTCGCCTCAAATCTTGCGGGCGGTTGATCGCAAGTCCCTTTTACGGTCCTCTACATTCGCCTTAATCCGATCGAAACTGGACTATGGCTGTGCAGTGTACGGCAGACCTCCACAACACTAACATACACTATTAGATTCTATCCAATGAGGCGATCCGAATACTCCACTAGAGGCCTTCCGATCGCCCCCCCTGCGTGAGCCTTTGAAGTGAAGCAAGTGATACACTCTCTTCTTCGAAAGAGAAACACATTATATGTTGTACAAGCTTTCGTTTCCAAAACCCAATACCGTTGCTCTAACACAGACTCTGACAGAAGATACTCAGCATCCCAATTACTGGCATTTGCAAAACACGTTCATAACATCCTAAATTTCCTTACATCCCTTGCAAAAGGTGCTGCTGTTCTCTTACGACGAAGGGCCAACCTTGGCTATTCCGCTCGAACATTTGCTTGCTCTGACCTCTCTTTCCAAATCTAGCCATCCGGCTGCCCTGTTAAAAGCATCAATTCTGTTCTCATTCCGCAGTCAGGGTTTTACTCCAGTGTGTTACTGGCGGCTCTTAAAACAGACTGTGTGGGGAGCATTGCTGTCTTTCCCTGATCGCAACTCTCCCTCATGCTTCAATATTTACGGCAGAATTAATGGGCTATAATGATTGCCCCTTTCTCGAATTCTAATCCTTAAAAAAGTCAACTTATGTCATTTATTCAGATTTCGCTCAGCGCGCGCTAAAACCTTTTATTCTAAAAACACAATGGAATCCGCTGTACAACAATTTCTTTAGGCTGCTCCACTTCCGGAAGAAAACAAAATATTATTTATGTTGGGCCCCCTCATCATGTAAGGGTACGGGCAATGAAATCGCTTAAAAGAGGCCAAAATGGCCACCTCTTATTTTCGGAGTTGTTCCAGGTATCTCACCGGGCATGCCATTCGACAGGCTACCACCATTCAACGAGTACCATTCATGCTCTCCGCAAGGTTTTCGATCTTATTAGCAAGAGCGCCTGACGAATGATCAGCGGGGAGCGAAACATAGAAATATAAAGCCGAACATATGGGAGTGTCTTCCTCCACCGACGAAAGCGTTTACACGAGGTGATACTTGCACGCCTCCGTATCGGCCACACATATCACTCACAGTCACAATATGTCACGGAAACCCCCTCCCATTTGCAAATGTTGCCACAACCCTCAATCTGTTCGCCATTTATTCAATTGATTGTTCCCCAATTCGACGTAGTCATTTTCCATACTTTACGTCCATAACACCTTCTTAAGACTATATTTCACATTCTGTCCGAATCTTCCCACTTTAGCATAACCCTATTTTCTTGTATTCTTCTTGATATTCATACATTTGATTTTGTATTTGTTAAACTTAGGATATTATATAATACAAAGGATAGAATTTTATTTTATTTTTGACTGACTGAATATTCATTTCCGTTCATCAAATCTTTCTTGGACACTTGAAGCAGTATATATGACTAGGGCCCTCCCATGGTGCCGGATTTTCAGCCAGTATGGCCTTTTCCACGTAAGCTGTGGTGGGTCATGTACACTGGATCGTAAATATATATATATATATATATATATAGTATTATATAATATATATAATATATAATATATATATATATATTATATATATATAGATATATATATATATATATATATATATATAATATATATATATATATATATATATTATATATATATATATAATATATAATATATATATTATATATATATATATATATATTATTTATATATATATATAATATTATATATATATATATAATATATAAACATTTGTATATTTCAAATGGTCCTAAGTGGGTTTGAACCCTTACCCTTGAGATGGTACTCCAGAGTGTTACTCGAGACCACGATTGTTTTCAAATGGTCCTAAGTCGGGTTTGAACCCTTACTTGAGATGGTACTCCAGAGTTTAAACGCAACAATTATTTGTATATTTCAAATGATCCTAAGTGGGTTTGAACCCTTACCCACTTAGGGCCATTTGAAATATACAAATAATTGTTGCGTTTATTGCACAAACACCTTTGAATATCTAATAATGTAGTGTATTATACTATTATAATATATCTTATTTATATATATATTATATATATATATATATATAATATACTATATATATATATACATATATATATACTATATACTATATATTATAATATATATAATATATATATACTATTAATATATATATAATAATATATATATATATATATATATATATATATTATAGATATATATATATATTATTAATATATATATATATATATATATGATTATTATATATATATATATATATATATATATATATATATTATAATATATTTAGTATATATATATATTACTTATATATATATATATATATATATATATATATATATATATATATATATATATATATATTATATATATATATATATATATATATATATATAATATATATATATACTTAGGGATGTGCCGAATAGTGAAAAGGCCGAAATACCGAATATTCGGCTAAAAGTATTCGGCGATACCGAATATTCGGCCGAATAATCACTTCGCTATTCGGGCCCGAATAGTTATTTCAAAGTTCGGCCATCCATTTAGGGAAAATTAAAGAAAAATTACACTGGTACAACAAAAAAGGTGAAGATTTTTTCTTGGATGGACTTTTGTAGAAGATATATAGTAATTCGGAGGTGTGATTCCATATATATTCTCGGATTTGCTGTATCACATCCATTTCGTGCAATCATGGATCCCTATTTGTGCATATTCCCTAGGAATGACAAAAATTCATGTGCCCACTACGTAGGCTGTATAGACTTTACCTTCCGCATATATCTACAGTAGTAGCAAGTTTACTGCCGTCGATATTCGGGAAGGCATGTGGTAACTTTAGTACGTCTACATGCATGGATGCCAATGACCTGGGATGATGTCTTTCATCCATCTGAAAACAGTTCGGATGGTCCGTCAGTGTTCACCGCAGGGTGAACTGAACTGAATCTTGTTATGAGAGTTGTATTGCCGAAGTTGTCCTGAGGTGTTGGCTTCGAGGTTGCATGAAAAATGACTACTGGGACCATGGCACAAGAGTAACATTTTATCCTAACAGAGAAGCAGAGCTGCGGAGGCTTTTCCAGTAGATCGTAACCTTGTGTATTGCAGTGAAGTTGCAGGCTTACTACTCGCTAATGCGGACTCCAGCATACGCTGCAAGGTGGGTGGCGACTGTTTATTGACACTTCCAAAAGCAGTTTAAATTGTAAGTTGTTACACAACGGCAACAGGTATGCTTCGGTTCCAGTAGGGTACTCGGTACGGATGAGAGAGGAGTATGCAAAAATCAAGACAGTTTGGAGAGGCTACAATATCAGGTACATGGATGGTAAATATGCGTCGACCTCAAAATGGTAAACATTTTGCTCAGTCAGCAAGCAGGTTTCACCAAATATACCTGCTTCCTGTGCTTGGATAGCCGGGCGGAAAGGATCACTGGACCAAAGAGAATGGCCACCGAGGGAAACCTTGACGCCAGGTGACAGGAACATCGTACGTGAACCACTTGTACAGAGAGGAAACATCATCTTACCTCCACTACACATAAAACTTGGTTTGATGAAACAATTTGTGAAGGCCCTGGACCATGATGGTGAATTCTTCCGCTATATATGCTCAACGTTTCCTGGTCTGAGTGACGAGAAGAAAAAAAGCTGGGATATTTGATGGCCCACAAATACGGACACTACTCCGTGATGCTGCCTTTGCTACAACAATGACTGTGTTAGAGGCAAGAGCGTGGATTTCTTTTTCAGATGTAGCACAAAATTTTCTGGGGAACAGGAAAGCCGAGAACCACTAACATTGTACAGGAACTGCTAGACAGTTTTCATTCTCATGGATGTAGAATGAGTATAAAGTTGCACTACTTACATTCTGCACTAAGAAAATTTACAGGATAACCTAGGCGATGTTAGTGATGAGCAGGGTGAACGCTTCCATCAAGATCTAAAGTTCATGGAAGGACGTTACCAGGACAAGTGGGATATCAAAATGATGGCCGACTATTGTTGGAGCTTGATGAGGGATATTCACACGACGCTATGCACAGTAGATCGTCTACGAAGAGAAAGTTACTACCATGGTAGGTATGTTTACATTAACTAAACCTTCCTTCTATTACATTCATTTTTGTCCCATATTACTCTTTTTCATAGACGTATGATAAGATTAACATACATCTATCAAAAACACATCTATCATATCATTGCGATCTGTTTCTGTCACTTCATTATCAATATATATATATATTTAATATATTATATATATTATATATATTATATATATATATATAATATATATATATAAATATATATATATATATATATATATAATATATATATCATATATATATATATATATATATATATAATATATAATATAATATTATATAATTTATTTTATATATATATTATTATAATAATATATATATACGATATTTGTTAGATATATATACTATATATATATTATTATATATATAAAATATTATATAATATATATATGATATATATAATATATATTATATATATTATATATATAATATATATATTATATATATATATATATATATATATATATATATATATATATATATATATATATATATATATATATATATATATATAGTTATATATATATATATATTATATATATATATATATATATATATATATACTATATAATAAATATATATATATATATATATTATATATATATCAATAATTGAGGACCCTATTGAAAAAGGTAAAAATCTAAATTTTACAAATGCTGTGCTACACACAATTATACTCCCAAATTGCGATGTTGATATTGCAAAAACGATAACATTTTGGAATCAGCCACATCAATATAATTCAATTTGCAAAACCCGTCAAGAAATTTCATGATTTCCAGTGTTATATTACAAGTGAATAAAAAACAAAAAAGTAAAATGATAATTTTCATTTATACAATTAATCAAGATTACGCTTAAAAGTACTGTATATGAAATTGAAAAGTCGTAGATTTCATGATTCATTTTTAAAACTTGATTTGTTCATGCTTCATGTGTTAAATGACAGAAAATTAAGGTTCTCCATTTTAGGGATAACTATTTTCTTGTGGCTTCATAAATTTTTCCTCCTGCTTGCTAAAATTTCTTTCACTTCGACTGATGACGGTGGAGTTTAAAGGTATTTTATTGGGGAGTTTTTTCAAATTTATAAAACTATTTCCAGTGTTTTTCCACAATTGAAGAATTATCATTGTCTTCACGGTACAAAGTAGGCAAAACTATATATATTGTTTATTTCTTGATGAAATTCCGTTGTAGGCTTTTACTTTTATGTACAATAATCACATCGTCAGAAGAATGGACTTTCTTTTTTCACTTTCTTTTTTGTATGACGATTTTGATGCACAATTTCTTTAAAACAATTCATTAAAGAAGTTGAAAAATGGAACCTTCAGCTTCACTTCCCACTACGTAAAGTGATCGTCATGTCAGAGAGTCAGAAGCAGATAAATTTTCATGCATTTCTTTCCATGCCTCAAGGACCATATTTTTTACTGATTCATCTGATTCATGTTGAAAAATTAGCTTGAATCGCAGATCTAAGAAAGTAAGCTACACACAAAGATTTATCACATAGAAACTTAGAAAGTCATTTTTCTACTGATTTCTTAAGCTCTTCAACGAGTGTAATTAATTATTCCACTGGCTTTTGCTTTTAATTGCCTTATTAAAAATAGATTTATTGCTAAAATGGAAGTGATCACTTGGGCGACTGTTACTTAACGTTTAATGCTTGTTTTAGTGATGTCTGTCAAATGGCTCAAGTAAATGGAAAAATTTTGCCACTGAAAATCAGCAAACATTGCATTCAGCAGCGACATATGGATAGGGAACTTTCTTGTTTCAAAAACAATCTCTTTAAGCATATACATAAGTTTCTGTTCCAGCATGTAGAAACGTCTTGGAATTAATTTATGTTGTTTGACATTCAGCTGCATTCTGTAAAGTTTAAGCTTTGCAGCTGGCAGTTGCTGAATGGTGAAAATGAGAAGATAAGCTTCTGCAAGTAAATAAAATATACTTTAACAGACTTCTGACATAAAATTGAATCGTGAATGCGTAGTTGCAACATGTGAATAAAACAGGAAATTGATAGCAAGCCACTCTCCTTATACCAGCTACCATGTTTTGGTCCATTTAGTCCCGTATCACTTAAATGAATTCTATTTTTTTAGAATATTGAAAAATGTAAGGCCCTTAGAGGTCTGACAAAATGACAAAGATTTTTCGCATAATTGGCCTACAAAATTTGGCCATATTTTTATTTTTTTGGAAAATAAGTTTTGCTAAAATTTCAATGTTTAAATTGAAATAAACTTTCCCTTATGTTGACGTAATTTATTGTTTATTAAGCTCAATATTCGGCCCGAATAGTTCGGCAAAAAACGAATATTCGGTATTTTGGCCGAATAGGCTGAATACCGAATACTTACCGAATACGGTTACATCCCCATATACTATTATATATATATATAATTATATAATATATATATATTATATATATATATATATATTATTATATATTATTATATATATATATTATAATATATATATATATATATATTATATATTTATCATATATATATTTATATAATAGAGAGAGAGAGAGAGATAAGAGAGAGAGAGAGAGAGAGAGAGAGACGAGAGTACACGCATACTCGAAGCGATAATTACCTCCCATTTTTAAAGGGTGCACTTTTCTTTTTTGCGTTCATATTTTCACACACTTATCCTCCAGCAACATATGATGACACATTTATCCACATATCATATACACATACTTTAAGTACACACCCCTCTTCTAGATAACACTTTACAGACATCCTTACTACTCATATCCCTGTGTGCGGGGAGAAAGAATTGCCCACAACGTATGTCCTGCGTGTCGTAGGAGCCGATTAAGGGAGGTGGTAGTTGGGCTGGCTGCCTACTACCATACTATTTCTTGCCAGGAATGCTATGCAGGCCTCGGAGAGGGGCGTGATCGGCCGTAAACGACCTTCACTTCGGCGAACAGTGTATGAATCGTTATGGGTACATGGAATCGTCAGAGGAATAAATTGAGGAGACAGAGGAGAGGAGGTGTGGATGTATTTAGAAAGGGCAGAATTTGATTTGCTCGCTGTGACTGAAACAGTTGAAGGAACGAAGAAGTGAGGGTATGGTGTGAATGTGTGTTTGGCTTGGTGTGGAAATGAATGAGAGAGAGAGAAGGAGTTGCAATTTTAATGAGTACCTGTTGTACGAAGCTATGGTAGACTTTGAGTGTGTGAGTCCTAGAATTCTAATGGTTAAATTTTAAGTTTTGAAAAGGCAAGGTATGTGTGTTGATGACGTATGGTCATCTGTAGGGAAAGTCTGAAGAGAGTACGATTTTTGGATAATCTGAATGATGTTCTGGATGGGGTGAGTAGCGGGAGACTTCAAGATTGATATTTTTGAGGGACACTGAAATGGATTGCGATAGGTGGATCAAAAAAGGGATGGTATAACAGGTGTTTTGGGGTGTAGTGAGAAATTTGAGGGGAAAAAAAAAAAAATGTAGGGAAGGTGATTTGATTTCTGTGAAGAGAGAGGTATGTTTGTAAGTAATACTTTTCTTTAAACACAAGAGTATCCATAAGTTTACTAGAGTTGGTGTAGGTAGAAATGTATTCGAAGTGAAAAGTATGATTGATTTAGTTGTTGGTGAAGGAGGAGATGTTGAAAGTTATGAAAAGCCTTCTAAGTCGGTTACAAAATTTGGAATCAGTAATATTAAGCTCATATGTTGTTCTATGTAAAATTAAGGTAGTGGGGGCTTGGATGGGAAAGGAATGGTGATACGAAGGAAGTAGGTAAAATTAAGAGTGAGAGTTAAGTGAGCAAGACAATAAGGATAGTAATGTAGAGGCGCTCGCTAGTCTAAAACGTTGTAATGTGAACGAAGTTGATACGAACAAATCTGGGGGCAAATGAAGGGAGCAATTGTTAGTAGTGCAAAGACAGTATGATGCGATGTGCTAAAGTAGGAAAGTAAGAATAGTTAAACAGTAAGGTAATGGTGAATGAAGAGGTGAGAAGCGGTTAAGGTAAAAGAAGCGTGTGGTGAATGTACTAAAGCAAATGATGACAGACTCACAAGAAAGATGCTCGGAATTATATAAGGAGGAAAACAGAAATACTAAAAGGTGTACGTAGGAGAAAACAAAGAGGTAAATGAAAACAGTTTGGAAGGAGGTGAACATGGGATACAAGGGAATAGGAAAGCTCTTCTAGGAAGAAAGCGCGAAAGGTTAGAATGAGAATAAGGGGAATCCGCTTAGAATAATGAATAGGATGGTGCTTTCGTAACTGATGAAATGGATGTGAGGGGAGTGTGGAAGGAACACTTCGAAAATCTGCACAATATTAACAGTAATGAAGAGGTGATAGTGAATGTGTGTGGGTTTCATGGTGCAAGAAGGGATAGGTATTTTGGGGATGAGGTTATTAGTAAGGAGGAGGTAATGGGTAGAGTGAAAAAGGTGAAGAAGTTTGGTAAATCTGCAGGTGCAGATTGAATTACTGGTGAAATGATCAAGAACGGAGGCGAGATGGTGATTGACTGGATTTGGAAGTTGTGTAATAAAGCGTTTATGGAGGGTATAGTTCCGAGGGATTGGAGGAGAGCGGTAATAGTACCCTTATATAAGGGTAAGGGAGAAACGGGGAACTGTAGAAATTATAGGGGAATAAGTTTATTGAGTGTTGTAGGGAAGATATATGCTGGTATTTTGGTCGAAAGAGTGCGTCGAGTGACTGAAGGACTGATTGGTGAAGAACAAGGGCGTTTAGAAGTGGTAGAGGATGTGTGGATCAAATCTTTACATGAAACAAATGATTCGAGAAAATAGAGGGAGAAGAAGAATAAAATTGTATTTAGGGTTTTATGGATTTTGCAACAGAGCGATGATAAAAGTGTTAATAGGGAAGCTTAATGGCAGGTGTTAGTGATATATTGGTTGTTTGGGTGGTGGGCTTCTGAATGGAATCAAAAGTATGTATGACGATAGTGAAGCGTGTGTAGAATAAATGGTGTCAATGGTGATTGGTTAAGGATTAACAGCGGAGTAAGACCGGGTTGTGTTGTTATGTCTCCTGGTTATTCAATTTGTATATGGATGGGTTGAAAAAGGATTCGAGGGGGGATGGCAAGGGAAATGGGGATAGAATTTAGTGAGAATGGAGATGAGTGGAGGTGCCCTACCTATTATATGCGAACTGATTTGGTTCTGTGGGCGAATCTGAAGAGAGTTGAGAGGATTGTTAGAGAGATTTGGGCAGGGTGTGTAAAAAGGAGGAGGTTGAAAACGTAAACGTGGATTAAGAGTAAGGTTATTCGGTTGTGAGTTGAGGACACCCTCAGTGTTGAATTTATGTTAGGATGGTAGCAGCTGGAACAGTGTCTGAGGTTAAATATTTAGGGTATATGTTGGATGAGAAGGGAATGAATGATAGAGTTTAGTAGGAAGTTGTGAATGGCAGGAAGGTGGCGGTGCAATTAAATCTTCGTTGGTGAATGTAAAAGGGACTAAGTCTTGAGTGGCTCAGGCGTTTATCACTGAGGATATGTTGTTACTGTGTTGTGGTGCTATATAGTGGAGATATGGTCGAATAAAGAAGTATAGATCTAAAGTTCAATGTGTCAGATGGACACTCTTAGGGGTGTGCTAGGTGTGAGAAGAATTGATAAAGAGAGGATGAACGTATTAGAGAGTTGTATGGTGTGAAGAAAGGGTAAAATGAGAGAATAAATGAAAGTATGTGAGATGGTTTGGTCATATGGAAAGGATGCATGATAGTCGGTGGTTAAGCGAATTGTATAGTGGCGAGTGTGTTTGGAAACCGACCGGCAGGGAGACCAGGAAAAGTGGATTGATAGTAAACGGAATGCTTTGAAGGAGAGAAATCTGAGTTTTGGTAGAAGGCGAGAGAAAGTGGTATAACAGCGAGTGAATGGCGGGAGAATTGTGAGGGGTATGCGTTGTGGCCCCACCTGGGCCAAGGGATTGAACCCTTACCATTGACGAACTACCATAGTGAGGGTTCATCGCTGTCCCATGAAGCTTTAGGGTGGATTTTCAGACTGCGATGAGTTCCCCACTAATTAAAGCTTGGTACTGAGGGGCGGTAAGGCTGGCTTTCTTTTATCGACTTGTGTCATGTTCTTCTCCTACTTTTCTGTTTTCCGATTGCCGTCGCGCACCTTGCTCCCATTCTTGGGAAAATATACAGGAACGATAAGAAGAATATATATATAAATATATATATATATATATATATATTTATATATATATATATAATATTAATATAATTATATTATATACATATATAATATATATATAATTATATAAATAATATATATATATAATATTATATATATATATAATAATTATATATATATATATATATATATAATATATATATATAATATAATTATATATAGAAGAATATATATATATATTATATATATATATATATAAAAGGATTTCTTAGCTTGACCAGGGTGGCCAACTGGCTATCAATATTCAAAGTCGAACAGAATGTAACGGACTAAAAAGTAACGGAAGTTATTCGGTGCGCTACATGAAAAAAAAAGTAACGATTCCGTTACTCAAAAATTAATTCCGTTAGTAACGGAGTAACGGATCGTGCCCACCTCTACTCAAAAATTACTTATTGAACCATAAACAATTACAAAATCTTTTTTACTCTGAGATTGGTTTGCGGTTATCCAATATGTGAGGAAAGGCAGAACTTTTATTTGATCACTGAAATCGTCACTTATTTTGAAACTTTAAGGATTAAGCAATGATTATAAGATTGTACAGGAAATAAAGATAAATTTTAACCAGTTTGGTAAAACAATCCTTAATCACTTCTGGAATTATTACAACGTCTCAGAAATTTAGAAGTTTTTTAATATTTACTTATATGCTCAAGATCTCTGGTGACTCTCTTTATTTTACATGCACACAAAATACACACACATTCACACAAATTGGAAAGTAAAAAACATTTCATAACAATTTCAAATAATATAATAATAATAATAATAATAATATAATAATAATAATAATAATAATAATAATAATATAATAATAATAATAATAATAATAATTATTATTATTACAGAAGATGTTTCTTCTTGTAATTTAGAAAACTTTTATGTTAATATTATTTAATAAGTACGAAAGCTTTAAGGAATGAGAAAAAATTTTTTCACACTATCTTTACCTTGCCATAAAAAAAATATTGTGAGTTTTGTTTTCTAAAAGTTTTATGTTGAAGAAGTTTGTTATTGCATTTACACTTCTGAATATAATGTATAATCACCAAATCATTTTGTTAGCCATGAAAGAAAAAAATTTAAATATGATAGTTAGAACCAAAATCTTGTAATATTGGAAGACAAATTAGATAAAAGCTTCCAAATAATTATAAGCTTCAACTACAAAACATATATGGCATACGTATCACTGACACAAATCCAATAAAAAGAGATCAACTTATCTCAAATAGTACTTTATAAAATGACCTACAATTGTTATTGCACCTTATATTACCTTAAAATAAATTTAATAAATCACTCGTAACTATAAAAAAAAAAGTATCATAAAACATCGTTAATTTAACATTCTAAAAGTACAATGCCTTTTTCCTATTAAATAAAAAAAATTTATTAGATATAATCAATATTGTTTACATGTACATAGAGCATTCCAAATGTTTCCAAAACCTCTAATTGGATTACTACTGAGTTCTTGTATTAAATAGAGACACTTAAAGAACTACACAGCTTGTCATTGAAATTAGCATTAGACATTTTATCAGGTCATAGACTACCTAAAGTAATGTTTGTACAGCCTTCTCTTTAATCCTTATTCAGATTGAAGAAATGTTAAAAAAAATATTAACACAGTCTATCATGAGGATTATCAATAATCCTTAGAAAACATTTACATCTTCGTTAGTATCTCATATACTAATGCTAACTATCTCAAGAGGTAAGCTTGGAATATGTTACACGTTTGTTTGTATGATCTTAAAGATAGGGGATCTTTCAAATAAACAATTAACCTCCTTAAACACTCTATAAATGTTTGTTACACGTTTGTTTGTATGATCTTAAAGATAGGGGATCTTTCAAATAAACAATTAACCTCCTTAAACACTCTATAAATGTTTGTTACACGTTTGTTTGTTTGTATGATCTTAAAGATAGTGGATGTTCCAAATAAACAATTAAGCTCCTTAGACAGTATAAATGTTTGTTACACATTTGCTTGTATGGTCTTATCAAGTCTAAAAATCAATTGTTCAGTAAACCCACAAAACCTTTCGGGCGAAGTGATCGCTTTGGTATTTGGTAACTAGTTATAAAGCAGCGGTGGCATTCGCTTCGTTTTTACGTACCTTAAATAAGCTACGACCTCTACGTGAGCAATATTAGAACTAGGTGGCTGCAGGTGTTCACCACAAATAATACTATTATTTCCATTTTTAAATAAAAAAACTATTTTGACCGTAAAGGAAAAATTAGACCTTTATATCTATGAATTGCTCTGTTGCAAAATCTTTGTTAACAAGTGTAATTGGTAAAATTGATAAAAAAATATGTATTATTTTTATTAAATAAATGCAAGTAGTTATTGTATTTTATTAAAAGAGTTAAGTATGTAAAAATAAAACGATTTGCAATTTAAGAAATTTCAATCATGAAACTTTAAAAACTTGAGAAAAGGAGCGCAAATATAATTTAAATTGAAGCTAGTACCAAACGGTCGACAAGGTGAATGATTGAACATATGGTAAAAAAAAAAAATCTAACCTACTACTATGCAAAACTATGTAAATACCTGCAATAGGTTCTAAACATTTGTCAGGTTTCGGCCTGTACAGTAAATTATTTTTGCGATTCGTTTTTCGACCATTTGACTTAAATCCGCACTATTTTAAAGATATCAGAAATATTACAAAAGATTTTTTAATAGTTTTGAAGAATTCTGTTCATATTATTTATAATAATATCATATAATCACCATCACCTTCTCTCCCCAACAACTAGGGTATGGTGACGTTAACATGTCGTGAATACGGCAATGTGTGAAGAAATAGTGGCGCAAGTACAAAAGAAGCCCAGCATGTCCACGTGGCTTTGGATACTTTTAGTTGAGAACCGGTCGCAATCAGAAAATCCACCCTGAAAAGCTTGCGACGGGGACGCGGAGTGACCCTCGACTATGGGTACTTCGTCAAATATATCTTAGTATATATTAATAGTAGTATTATGTAAATTATATATATATATACTTATAGTATATATATATAATATATATACTTAATATAATTTTATATAGTATCATATATATATATATTATATATCATCTTCTGCAGTATATCAAAATTATAAGGACATGTTCTTTAGAGTTTTAGAGACAACTTGCATTTATAATTCAAGAGCTTCGTCCACACTGAAACAAAAACAAGGAACTTTTGACTAGTTATTGATATCTGATGTTCCAAACATTGTTCAAAAAGTAGCAAAACGTATGAACATTTTGTCTACACTAGAGCAACAAAATCAATAGAACATTTGAGATTTATTTCCGTTTCAAGGCAATATTTATTTTTAGTAACATGGCTTAGTGGATAAGGCTCCCGGTCATTGTTACTGAGCCACGCGGAGTCCAATGTTCGAATCACGCTGATGGAGAGTAAAATCTCCTTTGACTCATTCATTTAAAATTCCCTGTCGTGAATAATGGACTAGCAAGACTTGCTTCCTGTAGCTGCAAAATTTATTTTGATTAGTAGTAAAAAAAGGGAAAAAACAAGGTGAATGGGTTAGATCAAGTTTTCAAAATCGTCAGAAACTTAGAAATAAGTACAGCTCCAACTCCTGATTTCTTCATAGTATAGTTCATTTTCCGCTTTATTTCAATATCTTCCACCTAAGTGTTACTGATTTTCCCCCTCAAGCATATTCCTTCACATTTATGCAATTATATTTTTTAACCGTTTCCACCTTTTAGACAATCATATTTTCTGTTCTCCTGAATTAATTTAATAATTCGACCGTTATCCCACTTCACTATTTAAAACATTTTCTATTAATGATTCCGCGACCAAAATGAGTTTGAAAGTGTACTCACTGAAGGAACATTTATTTCTGTTTAGTTCTCGTTGCCATGTTTCCGGTTTTCTTTTGTTTTTTACAGCTCCAAATGGAAACTAAGAACTATCGGCGAATTTTGTCTCTGGAAACAGAAACTTAAAGAAACATTCGGTACCAAGCTGCAACAACTAGGAACATAGAGCAGCAACAAAAAGTGTTTTTCCATGTTGAGTTAATATGGACCAGGCTCAATCGTAATTTATAAACCAGAGGTCCATACAGGACCGCATGATCCATAAAAGTTATAAAAGACATCATAATGCGGTATTGTATAAGTTGCAAAATATTTCCTTTTGTAAATTCCCTCTTGACAATATCAGTATATATAAGTAGTACACAAGCAAATAAATAATCACCAAAAAGAAATAATAATATAAAAATATAAAACTTTTTAATTAATTTAATAAAAAAAAACTTTACATAATAAAATAACAATTATGTAAGCCTTTCCTTTTATTCTCGAGATTTTTCGAGCTTTCATTTTCCTTCTATTGTGCCTTGAGGACAATCTTTAAGTATTAAAGATCAAGGAAAAAGTTTAGAAAGAGAAGGACTGTCTTTGGAAGAGCTTTCCACCCCTTTCCAGTTTCATTATTTAATAAGAGTTTAGCGCTGACACATCACTAATAAAGAAAACTCCTTTGTTTTACTTTGCACACAAATACAGACACACTCAGACACACATCTACACACCAAGATATATATATACATATAGTCTCTACTACACCTTATGTAAGTATTCTTTTAGTCTTGGGGTGGTAGTTATAATTTAGGGCCTAGGTTTCTCTTTTGTCTCGTTTGTGTTTTTTTTTTTGTTTGCGGTATCGTTGGTGAGCTATTTATTGAGGTCAGTGTTTGTCTTTGATTGTTTTTCCTGGTTTTTTCATTATATATCTTGATGAGGATATTATTTGTATCGTAATATATAGTTCTCTTTCAATTTTGTACTCCTATTACCCTTCTATCACTTTGTATCCTCCTATACTTTAGTCGTGCTTTAGGGTCAGCTGCCTTGCGTCTCTCTTCGTTCTTTTACTTCTTACGTTGTGATAACTAGTACTCTCTCCTGCATCTTCATATTGTTAGTTTACCGTGGGGGATTCCGTGTTTTTAGATCAGCTTGCGGTTTGTTCATTTGAAGGTTTTCCGGCTTTAGGCAGGAATAGAAAGTATCTCTGAATACATTTTATTTTATTATTTTTTAGTTCATCTGCAGAATATATAGCTCTAATCTATTTTAGAGTATTCTGTTCTATAAAATATTGTATATATATGTGTTTATCACTTTACGTAGTGTCTAGGGTACTATGTTATGTTATCTAGTGTGTATTTTTTTTTATTAGTTACTTATATATCTTTATTATTATTATTTATATATTATTTTTATTTATATTATATTTTATATTACTATATTGATCTATTTATTATTAATAATATTATTATTATTATTATATTATAAATATATATATATATATATATAATTTATCTATCTTATTATTATTCTTATCTTTTTTATATTATTATATAATATTTCTATCAGTTATTCATTATTAGTATACTCTATTATTCTATTTATTATTATATTTTTTTTATTATCTCTTATTAATAATATTTATATTTCTATATATATTATTTATTAATATATATAATTATAATTTTACGTATATATATATAAACTTACTTTCTATTCGTTTATGAGATTGGTTTTTTTTATTCTATTTATTTTCTTTGATAAGTTTTATTAATTTGCTCGTAACCTATCGTAAAAAAAGATTTCTCTCGTACACGAGACTCTAAACGGGTTTGGTATACAAACGATAACAAGTAACATAGCGTTGTAATGATAACTAAAAGTCGTCAATATAACCACTATGCTTGTGAAAATTTCTTATATTTGATATGTAATAAATTATAAATACATTCGATATAGAGGTTTTTCATTATGATTGTTCTTTAATATATTTTTTTCGTATTTTTAGTATATATTAGCAAATAATAATAGAAAAACTACCAAATGATTTTTGGATTTATCGTAAAAATCTAACTACAGATAATCTTAATTTATATCACAGACCCGACGCCACCCACCACATACACCTACTCTAATTTACTCTATACGTTGCTCTACTCAATGTATTTCGATTATATTATTATTATTATTATTATATTCAATTATTATTATATATATTATTTTTATATATTATTTATTTTTAGTATTTAATTTTCATGTATTAATTCTGGGGATCAATAATATTTGTTATATATGTACGTATATTAAGTATTTGTTTCTTATTGTTATCTTCAACCTTTCTTCGCGCATGATATCCAAAAGATTATCATCCTCTCAGTCTTCTCTTCCTATTTCGTCCAACAACTCATCAACTGGTAAAACTAAAAAATTGGCAATAAAAACATTATTTTTTTTTAATCAATTTTTCTATTCCAGTAAAACGCGCTTATATTCTTTTTTTATTTATTTTGTCTATCACCATTGATAATTTTCCAGCATATATTATTTGGCTGAAATATAACATATTTTTTCTATTTTAGGATTATCTGTTTTGTAGTAGCAACGTTTGACGTCTTTTTTCGCACGAAACTATATTTTTGAAAATTCGATATTTTTTTTTTCATGTTTGACATGTTGATGATATATATCAACAAACTTGGTAAATATTAATCAGACAAAACCCAATACAATTTTTTTTTTGACTTGTTTTGTTATCCCTACGATATAATAAATTATCGAATATTATACAGAAGAGACATAATATAGGGTAAACATAAAGATGGCATAAAATTGTTTTGTTTCCCATGTGTTATGTGTGATCTCATTCTGATAAATTAAATTTAAGAGGATCAAAGTTTCAAAAAATTAATGATTTGAATATTATAAAGCTAATATGCATTTTTATTTTTCCTTAACTTTTTCATATTAACTTATAATATTATTCTCACTTCAGTCTCTATGATGTGGAGGTGAGCCTTTCGTGCGTGATTAATATTTTGTCTTTTGTCATTAGCATTGCAATTAGAGGTAAAAATATATAATCATTTTGTAAAACGTTTTTTTTTTTCTTCGGCGAATTATTATTATCATTCATATTATCATTACAATCATAAATATAAACTTATATATTATATATATTATATATATATTATATATATAATATATATATATAAAATATATATATATTTTAATTATTTATATATATTATATCTATTATTATTATATATATATATATATTATATATTATATTTATATATTTATCTATATTATCTTAATCTCTTATGTTATTATATTAGTTAGTTATATTATTAATATATATAGTTTAGTATTATTATTTTGAAAGATTGAGTAAGATGAGAGAAGTAGAGAGCGAGAGGAGAGAGAAGAGAGTACTGTTCATGTCCTTAGAAAACAGAGAATGATATTATACATTTTGAATGTCAACTATAAAATATTGGAAATATTTTATGAGTTATATTTTATCTTTGAAAGGTTTTATAATTCGTTCTTAATTGATAATCAGCTGTGATTTTTTATAATATACTTTCTTTATTTTTATAACAGTATTGTTTTATTTTAACAGTATTTCGTCGACGGTGTTGTAGCGCTCCGGGCTTTGCTTCTTTGATTTTTTATGCTTGGCTATATTATATGTTAATGCATGTTTCGTTTTGTAATTTTTTTGTGTTGTAAAGTACTTTTGTCACACTCAAAGTCTGTAAATAGTTTCCATTCTATTGTCCAAGTGTTTGTTAACATTTTAATATTTTTTTCAGTCTTCAATTTGTTCACACTTACAAAAATTTAAAATTCTTATATTTGTTGCATTTAATTTTATACATATTTATTATTCATTGATTGAGATATTATTCTCTAGTTGTGAGTGCTTTTTGAGTACATTGTTAGATGTTCATTAATCCTGTTTTCTCCTTTTCTTTTTTATTTGATTTGTTTCTTTTTGAGATGTTTTGTTTTTTTTTTAGAACAATGTTTTTTTAAGTATATATAGATTTACTTGTATATATATATATTATTATAATATTATATAATATAATATATATATATATAATATATATATATATATAATAGTAAGTATATATATACTATATATTATTTTTTTTATCTTATTATTATTATTTATATTATATTATATCTATTTATTATAATTTATCTGTATTATTTATTTCTAGATTATAAGTTAATTTTTTTTCTTATTATATTAATATATATATCTTAAATAACGAATATTATTTAAATTGTTTTATCATTTTTTTATACTTTTTAACAAATATAAACGTTATACCTTATATAGTTTTTTGATTTTTATTAGTATAGGCTTATATATAATATAGTTGAGCTTTTTATTCTTGTTATAACAGGAGTTAGTAATTGAATGGTTTTGTGGTTTCGGATTGCGGTTTTGGTTGTGCATTACTTGGTCGATTATCCTGTAGTTTTGTAGTTATTCCGTTTTCTGATATTTTTTGTGCGTGTATAGTGCTGCTTATGTGTAGTGTTGTTAGTTATTATTATACTTATCTGGACTTTCTTGTGTTTTTTATTAGAGTATTTCTATATTTTACACCTGGATTGCTAACAGGGTGTTATATATCTCGTTGATTGGATATAGTAGAAGTAAGTAAAGATTTATATTTGTTTTAAATGCATGAGTTATATCTTTGTTTTTTTTGTCATATATTATGTATTCTTTTGTATCTATAATCAGCTGTAAGTTTTTAAGGCGTGATTATATATATTGATTTGAGATATTAATTAATCTACTATATATTATATTAATTAATTAATTATATGAGATATATATGATTATATATAATAATAATAAAGAATTATGTTAATTTAATATAATTATATAATTTATTATTATTATTTATAATTTATATATATTTATGAGATAGATAATGAAAGTGAAAGTATACACATAATTTAAGCTGTAGCAATTGTGTGATATATATCTAGAAAGGGTTTCTTTGGGTGTAACGTATCGGTGTTGTTTCCTTGAGACAGTTAATATTTGATGATATAAACTTTAAAACTTTATGTTCAGTCACTTCTTTCATTCAATTTATATTTATATAGTTAAACTACATCATAATTATTCATAACTCATCATAAGAATATATCTTCAAAATGACTATCAATTTTTATGTGCAGGATTGTGCTAAGTTTTTTCTATTAATATACTTAATTAATTAATAATAATAATACTAATAATTAATAATATAATTAATATAATAATTATATTAATCTGTTATAATATATATTAATATTCTTTATTATTATTTATTAATAAATAATAATTATTAATTAATATATAGATTTTTTTTATATCAATATTAACTAATATATATAATAATAATAATAATAATAATTAATAATAGATAATAGTAATAAAATTCAATATTTGCATAATAATAATTATTATAATAGATAATATAATATTTAATACTAATAATAATAATAATCTTTTATAAATATATAGAGTATTTCTTTTGTGCTATATTATTAAAACTCTATTATAATATTATACTAATTATATATTAATATGGGGCAACATTTATAGGGGCTGAATATTCTGCAAACAATAACAATAATATAAGAATTATAATAATTAATTCAATAATTAATATGAATATAATAATTTGTCTATTATATGATATAATAATAATAATAAATATTAATATTAATCATCATCTTACGTTAATCAATAATATATTACTTAATTTATAAATAATTTTATGTAATATATAATTGTTAATAATAAAAATAATATAAATAATAATATATATTTATAAAATAATAATAATAATAATAATACTTTCGTTTTTTAAAATTAGCTTTTTTGGGCTATTCGTTTCTTGTTTTGTGAATATAGTGATTGTGACTAAGAGAGGAATCCTCAGCATAAGCTTTAACAACACTATTGATGACCGATGAGTTATCAAAGAGATCAAGAAAATTATACTATATTCTATCAAATATAGTTCATTAAAAATCAACTTAATTTATTATATATATTTCTATTAATTAATAATTAATATTATTTACTTTATATGTATATAGTTAATTCTTTTCTGAACTAAGTGTTATATTTGTTATTTTATATTTTTTATATATTATTATATTATTATATTATATTATTATTATATATTATATATATATATTATTATATTTATTTTTATATATTTATATATATATTTATTATATAATTTATTTATTATATTATACTTATATTATATAATTTTTATCTATTTAGTATATATTATTATAATATAATATATTTATTATTTTATTTATATATATTTCAAAATAAATGTAGAAGCGTTATGTATGAATCTTGTTTTATATTGTATAACTTTTGTATCGTAAAAACGTCATTGGAAAAAAGTCTTCACTAAATGAAAGTTTTCAAATTAGAGACATTTAGGTTTGTTTTAAAAATTGATTGTCGTGTCTTGTAGATGATAAGATGATGCTCTTTACGTTTTCAATTCTTCTTCACAGGGTTTTTCTTAAGTGACTCGGTTAAGTTTCGATATATTTTATGGCTTTCCGTAAATAATATCTATTTCTACTTTCTATTATATTTATTTGTTTTGGTTTTGGGTGGTCATTGTAAAATCTTTGAGTCTTGTGTCAGGTTTATCAATTTGCGTCAATTGTTCCTTTTTAAGAATTGGATGATTGGTTGAATATTCGGTGTTCCTGCATGTCTTATACTAATTTCAGAAGGGTATAGGATGCGTACGGTATTTCGATGCATTTTTGTACTTATTCTTACATAAGTATAATTTGAATGTGAACACTAACCTGTGAGGCTTTTTCTCTAATGATTTTCTTTGTTCTTCTTTTTTTTCTCTTTGTTTTGACTTGTTTTTCTTTTTTTTTTTTTTTTTTTTATTTTTTTTTTTGCTTCCAAATCTACCTCCTTTATTTCTTTTCTTTGCATATTTGTAACTCTTGAGTAACATCTCTTCTTCCTTTTTTACATGGTGAGGGCGAAAAGCAGATTGATGCTTTTTTGACAATCTCTTTCCATTTTAATTCCCAATCTCTTCAATTTAGAACACCCCCTTAATCTAGATTGGAGTGTTGTGGTTGATCTCTCCGAGGGTAAAGGTTTATTGTATATAATTTATTAATTATTTTATTATTGTTATAATTATATAATTATTTTATATATATATATATAGTATGTATTTATTTATAATTAATTCTTTTATATTATATTGATTATATATTAATATTATTTATTTATCTCATTATTATTATATTTATGTTCATTTATTTTTTTTTTTTCTATGTTCTTATTTATTTATTATATTGATTTTCGTATATATTTATTTTTTTTTTTTACTACTATTTATTATTTTTTACTTATATATCTTATATTTTACTTTTTTATATTTTTATTATTATATTATTTTTTATAATTATATAGTTATATATATCTTATGCTGCTATTTAATTATTCGTATCTGTCAGTTTTTTTTACCGTAGTTTATATATATATATTTTTCTATTTAATTTAGAAGTATATTATATACTAATTTTATTATATTATGTTGTAGTTTGGGGTACGTTATTCGGTTATGGCTTTTTTTTTTAATTATGTTTTATGATATTATATATCGTGTTATTATAAGTACGTAATTATTTACTATTCTACTAATATGTTGTATAATAGTTTCTTTATTGTTTTTGTTTTTTATTTTTCTTTTTTCCCTTTCTGCCATTTATCCTGCTTTCATGTAAAGATTCTTATCTACTATATTATTTTTATATTATTTATATACTTATTATTATATTTATTTTTTTTATTTATTATTTTTTTATATTATTTATATGTAATATATATTTTATTCTTTATTTATTTTTTTTTTATTATTTTATATTTTTTTTTTTTTTATTATTATATATTTTCGTGTCATTGTAGAAATTACTATTTACTATTTTATTATTATATATTTATATAATTTCATTAATTTATGCGTTTATTTGATATTCATTATTATATTTATGTATTTTTTATTTTATCATTAATTATTTCTTTAACAGGCAAATTTATTTGTAAGCAAGATCTTATTTAATTTTGCGTGCAAATTATTATCTTTTTCGAGGATGCTTTTGTCGGTGATAGGTTTTTCATGAGACAATATTAATGATTTAAAAAGCAGGTAAACGCATAAAAATAAATAAATAATAAAATGTTAAATCGGTGTTCGAACGTTCGGGATACATTTCATCTTTTTAGCTATAATCAAACGTTTCGTTTATTGATCTATGAGACAGACAATTTTTGTGGGAGTATTATAGGTAGTTTGTATATATTAGTATTTATATATGTTTATTATGTAATTTTATTTATTATTCCTTGTATATGTATCAAATCTTTTTTTTTTTCGTGTTTAGATGTTAATCAAATTTAAATAATATATTTTATATATTGTGTATTTAACTATTCAGGTGATTTTTATAATAGGTATAT